>JARHVA010005204.1:267500-287500 GCA_037957365.1 Torreya grandis | reverse complement strand
TGAAAATATTAAGCCATGGCTACTCTAGAATGGCTATAGTTTCTATAATGGGTTCCCTGTTAACTCCCATTCTCTCTGGTGGTCTCCCATTTTCTATCTCAATGAAGTGACCCTAGTATAAGTCCCTTGGGTCAATGCTCTAAGGCTTTGCTAAAGAGGAATTCATAATGTAAAAGATATATAATGTAGAAACTCTCACTTTTGGCTATGTTAGGAGGAGGTGAAAGCAAAATTTTGGTTATCCAATGTAGACCATGATCCTACTAAGAGATCCTTAATACCATACTATCTTTCATGCTCCATAAAATCTCAATCTACTCCACTCAGTGATAGTGGAAGGATTGGAAATGGTATGTTGAGACCCCTTTCCATAATTACACTCCTTGACTTGGCTATGCATGGCTCACCCTCCATTTTTCCATGGTTGACAAGATTAATGCCCATTGGGGAATACACTCATCTACTAAAACTCATATCTTTCAATTTAGCACTATTTGGTGGGCTTATGTGGATCCCAAGCTTGCTCATTTTCCTTGGTGTATATTACACCAAGGCTTACCTATTGGCAAGAGACTCATCCAACATAGAGTCACCATACCTACTTGCCCCTTCTATGGCTACCTTGAGATGATTCCTCATATTTTATGGTATTGTTCTAAATCTCAAAGGTTTTGTATTTAGATCCATGATATTTTCAAGACTTTATATTCCATTTTTTTTTTGGAAACACATCCTCCTTATAGGCAAACCCACAATGCCCTTTAAATACACACAAGTTTGGCACTCTTTTAAAGTGGAGATTCTCTTCTAGCTTTGGAAAGAAATAAACAATTTTGTGTTTAATAATGCTTCTATTGATTGTAATATTTCTAATTTACACAATTATTATATCATCTCCAATATTCTTTTAAAAATTCAAGTCCAACAGAATAAAGTGGCTATGGAGCTATGTCATCTTTAGGATCTCCTCTCCCACTAGGGATATGCTCATTATGTAATGTCTTGGGTTGTATCTTCTCCCACTAGGGATATAGGACTTGATAATAGAGTATTTTAACTACCTCATTGTGGGCATCATCACATCCATTCTAGGCACTACTATCATAGTGCTACCCCATACCAATGCATTTCCCCTCCTAGGAAACAATAAGGGTGGTAGCCTCCACCTCCTTCCCCTATTAGGTAGGATGTTTAGGGCACTCCTCTTCATTTGTGCCTAGGTTTTTTGGGGACACCATCTAGAGGTTGATCAAATGTGCTAGATAAGTTCCCTAGGATTTCTTCAGCCATTTCACCCACTCAAACACAAGTAGAAGATGATGTTAAGGATACTACTCAAATTACTAACTGGGATCCTATACCATATTCATTGATTTTCTAAGCTCAGGCTAGGGTCCTGATGATATGGATCATTAGCCTTCTGGCCTTTCTCTTTCTACATAAAATTCATCTTTTTTGAATGAATTTATGACTTGTTTCTAGGCTTTTCCTAGGTGATGTTTTTACTCCTAGGCTCTGCCTAGTGTGATGTGGCATACTTTCATACCACCTATATTTTTTGTGAATTATTTGTATAGTTATATTAAGTTAATATATAGTTATATTTCACAAACAAATGATGTTTACATGTCTCATTTTGCAATCTGCACTTATGGTCACTATATATTTTATATACATTGTATATGCATATTAACTATCATCTACATTTCTCACAATACATGTATCCTTTTAAATCATGTTTTCTTGTCTCTATTTGGTGTATTTTTTTTCTAGTCACTTTCTTTGTTTTGTACATTGTCTATACAAATACTCCATCATCAACATTTCTTACAACATATATATCTTACTAAATGATTTATATATGTGTCTATTCATCATCTATGTTTCTAGTTACTTTTTATTTTGTATGCACTATCTACATAAATGTTAATCATCCACATTCATTTTAGTCTTTGCATCTTGGTAAATGACATATACATGCCTATGTTTTACGTATATGTATTCTATCTATTTTATTTTAATTATATGCTTGATGAAGACATTTAAACCAAACCATTGACTATATTTAAAAAAAATTATGCTATATAAAGTCATTTAATCAAATCAAACATGCACATTTTAAATGTTTAATCTAAATTAACCAAGTTTAAATGTATATCATTTATTTATCTTTGTTTTTTTGCGTTTGTTAGAATAAAGATCACACATGCCCTTCCTTAAAAATGTAAGGTGGACTTGGTAATTAGAAATTACCTAAGCATTTTACATTAACCTAGGTTTTAGATACATATGTTCTCCCTGCATGTGATAATGTGAAATTTGGAATCAAAAACAACTTGCACCCTATTTATTTTATATTTTTATGGTATTGAGACTAGGACTCAATCACCCAATGTAGAGATAAAATTTGTTTTCTAGTGGGATAGATAAATTATTATGGATTTATCATTATTTTCCAAGTATTCATCCATTTTGAAAACACTGTGAAGTGAGTAAATTTAATACACCAATACCTAATCCCTATAAAACACCTTTTCTACATATGTTTTGGCCTCAACATATCATGAGGTATTTAGAGATGCCCTTAGATAACCTTATTTAGCCTAGTTTGTGAGCCTATGTTCCATTATTACATAATTATGTAGGGTAAAAAAAATCACCAAGCTCACACATCAGACACCTTTTAAGGTGATATCAGTGGGTCACTGAAAGGATGTAAACCTAATTATCTTGATAGATTTTCATTTGGTGTATTAGTTTATACTTTTGTGTTAATCTAGACATACACCTATTCCAAAATCAATTCTAAAATATAAAAAAGTCAAACTAAATAAAAATTGAGTCAACAAAATCAATATTTTAATCTATGTTTAAAAAACTATGTTAACTAAGTCAAAAGTTAAAAATGCAATCCAAATCAAACTTTTGATACAAATACCAAAAACTAATTTATCTAATTTTACTTTTCAAGTCAAATTAAATCTTGATGTCAGACCAATCTTATTTTCATCCAAGAAATCAAACATCAATCATCTTAATCAAATCAATATATCCAAAAAATTAGTTTGAATTAGTTAAGATGCATTAATTATCATTACAAACCTATATCAAATCTAAATAAAATAAAAATAAAGAACATGACACCCAAAAAAAGGTACCAATTTGAACAAAATCAAAATATACAAACCAAGGATGCTTTTTTTTATAACCCATTTTAATTCTGTGAATAACATACTTACAATGATGATAATAATAGATAAGCTAATTAGAGAGAATATTGTGAGGAAGACAATGTTTTTTTCAAAACTAATCTCAAAATATCTAAAATGAATAAATACTTATATGAAAATAAATATGAACTTATCCTACACATTTTCAAGATAGGTGCACAAATTCTCCCTGATTAAAATATAATACCTTGTCTCACAACTTGAATAAGAATAACCAAAACATCTCTAAGAAAGATAAAGCTACCTCTAGCCATCAAGTAGACCAAAACCAAGCCATGGTTGAGTCCACCTTTGAAAATAAAAATTCTAAATTTATCCATGGAAAATTAAAATCAGATCTAGTAGATCAAGTTAATAACGATCAAAATTTTTATGTCCTTGATGAAATATAATAATAGAACGAAATTTTTATGTCTAGTCACCCACATTCACCAACAAAAATATAATAAAAATCAACTATCCAACCAACAATCCTATCAATAAAAAATAAAATTTCAACATTAATCCAAAGAAAACTAAGATGTTACAGCACCACAATCCAACACAAACCAAAATCCATAAATGCCACCACAAGGTCACTTTTCACTCAAAAACAAAAATCTATGAAATACACCCTTCAATGACTAAAAATAAGAAGCTAAATTAAGAAGTACAAGTTTGAATAAAATTTTCCATACCCTTTTGACAAAAATATGCTAAAGGTCCCTTTTCCCACTCATTTTGATCTACCTAGATTATATATATGTATAAAATAAAGGGGGACCCATGATAGCATGTCAAGGAATTATTTTTGGCATGTTAAGAGGTCACCTACAAAAACATTTATCTAATCTGACTAATCCTTAGAATTTGGGGAAACCAAGCCCTAGAGTGGTTCCTTCACCTTCCAAAATAATATACAACCACCTTTGATGATTTTTTAGAATGGTTTGTCATAAATTTATCATAAATTTTTGAACAAGAATTGACCATGATGGAAATTTTCAACTCTTAACAATGAAACAAGGAAAATTTATCCATGTTCTTTATAAATATGGTAAGGTCTAGATATATAATTCCCATACACTATTCCGAAGAAGAAATTATTCAACATCATTGTGGAAAATCTAAATCTAAAAATGACTCTCTACTTATTACACCATGTCACAAATTTTGTTGAGATATTTGAGAGGGTGTCCAAAGAGAGAAGGCCCTTTTTTCAAGTGGTTTGGTGAAAATAGTTTATTAGGACTCCCAAAATTAGATTTAAACATAAAGTTAAAATTCCAAGTTTTACATTAAAAAGGAACATTGTTGGAGATGGATTCATTGAATCCAAACATATTTAGAATGTTCAAAAAACTAATAATTATTGATCAATAGGTTCTACCTAAAAAAAAATTATCAATGAAGGGCCTATACACCTCTTAGGTAACCTTTGAATATTATTTTCCATAAACTTATTGTAGCAAACATGAATATTTATCCACAAACAAAATCCTTTCATGAAAACAAACCTAAGCCAAAATGGTAGAAAAAGTATCAATAACTATAATTTTCAGTGTACCAAGGGTCATTCTATGATCATGTGTATGGATCTTAAAAACTATGTTTAGAAATTTATATATCATGGTGATATTGAATTATAGAATTATGGTTCAACATATAAGAATCAAGAAATGGGAAAATTTAAGAATTCTTTCCTTAAACATGTTTAGAATAATCCATGAAAAAGTTAACATAAATATCAAGGTTTAAAATAGGGTCAAAACACCCTTACTAACAATGTCAACAACCAAATAACCCAATACAATTATGATTTTATCCTTGGTCAATTCACTAACCATCACATTGACACTATCAAAGTAAAATCTTGAGATTATTCTGTCACTACATAGTGCTCCAAGGTCATTATCTGTGGTTCTTCTATTGAAACACATTTCAAGATAAGTATCCAAGGTCAATCTGCATCTACCCCATGAGGACACTATGACATTATTTAACAACTCAAGAATAATCCCACTCAAATATCGATCTTAAACCTCCTTAATACATTTTTATTTATAAATATGTATTTTATAAGTCCTTTCAAAATTCAAAGGTTCTTGTTGATATCAATCCTTCACAATTTTAAGTACTCATAAGACATTTGTCTTTGGGCCATCATCTCTCATTTGACCACAATGATATTACTATCATATAACCATCCCATAGTATGAACCCTCACATTATGGTAATCATTAAAAAACAAAATTTTAGATATGTACTCATAAATAGTGGTTTAGGACTGAATATCTACACATTGAAATTGGTCAAACACCTAGGTTATTTTGAATTAGTAATACATTATAACACCATCACTATAAAAGTATACAATAATGTATAATCAAAATAAACTAGTGACATTCATTTTGCCATCATGGTTGGGCCTATCACACATTGAACCCTCCTCTATGTCACTAACATAGGCTTTCCATTTAGGATTCTCCTCGTATGCTAATGGATTCTCACCTTCTAATTTTTTCCCTCCACTTTCCATCAATGTATCAAGTTCCCACACTCTATTATGGAGGTGACTATTAATATTGAACCATAACCATTCCATTATGTATTTTTTTGTAAAGAGAATATTATAAAATAAATCATTTTCCTATCATAGATCATGTCTATAATAGGGGTAATCTTATGGCATCAAAATTTTCCAAATCCTCCTCCTAGATCCATCTAGATGACCTAATGTCCACATCCAACAATCCATCTACCCAATATGTATCACACATGAAAATCATAAACAATGGTTGTGGGGAATATGATATTAATAATTACTTCCGTGTAAAACTTCCCTCTTCATTTAATATCTATGTCATGCCCACCATATATTGAAAGAAGGAAATAAACTCATATAATGTTCACCCATTTTTCATTGTTAAAGATGTCCTCAATGATGAAAAGGTGAAATATTATAATGAAACTTGGGTATTAAGTGATGGTTTATACTCATTTTATCAAATCAAGTAATATAGAATCTCCAAAAAAATGCATTAATTCATGGCTAAAAAGGAAAAGTCTTGGGTATTAATGAAGAAGGGATCTTTAGGCATATACCCCTTTTTTATCATTGAGAGTATCATAGTAGTGGATACAAACTACTTGGGGGTGACCCAAATGATATAGTTAGTGATAGTAATAAAATTTTTGATGATGAATATTATAAAAATGACATAGAGTAATTTTATACCCTCTATAATGAGTTCATTGACACAAATTATTTTTATGACACAACTATCCTCACTATCCACGTAGACCTCAAATATACTAATCTCATAGAATAGGACCAAAAAGACCATATACCATTATATGACTTCCATAATGATGAAGTTATTTAAAAATTTAAATGGATTTTGGATCATTTTATAGTAGGTGATAATAAACATTAATTTAAGATCAACCTTGATTCAACTACCGACTTTGAGAAGGAATAGTTCCTTAGTAATATATATTTTAAAATAATAATACCTTATGAAAAAGCTCTTTGATATTTTGGTGGATAATCAAAATAAATATGTGTTCATTGGTGAAAAAATATTTAAGGTGAAAATGGATGGAAAACTTGACTCTTCACATGAGTTGGCACAATAACATAGCTATCGTAGGATCATTGATATTAGGGTTGATCTTAGTCCACTTGAAAATAAAATCTAAGGTGAATTGGTAAAATAATTTTTAGACACATTTACATGGATGCCACTTGACATGTCTAAATTAGGCTCATATTTTAATGGAGAGAAATATGAGCCTTCAAATCACCAAATAAGTGAAAATATTCATCTCCCTCATTCACCTACATAACTACAAGATAGTTACACACTAATTGTTTAGGGTATCATTAACGTTAGTATTGGAGTGAAAGATAATCCTAGAATAATCAAGATCAGAGCTTCACTCATTTAAAAGGAACATGAAATTATAATTTAACTTATAATTTAATTCATCAACATCTTCCTTTGCTTATATGTTGATGTACTAGGGTTAGATTCGTTAGTGATCCATTATCTCATTATGTACCTTAATGCCAATCTCATAAAATAGAAGAAATAAAATGTGTATCCTAATATAACTCTCATTTTCAAAAAGAACCACAAAAACTCTTTAAGCATAGATTTATCATACCAATTGACTACTATGAGTGGATATTAAAAATTATGTCAGTTATCAATAATCCACTAGGGATTCATCTTTCCACAAATTTATATGATATAATATAGGATTGCCTTAAAAATGAATTTTCATTGCCTAATATTGACATGATATTAAAATCTATAATAAAACATTAAATGTTATCATTAGTGGACAAATTTTATTTCTACAATCAAATCCATATCACACTTTAAGACCAACATAATATAGCATTCAACACCCCCTAAAATACATTTTGTTATCAAGTAATGAATTTCATTTTGAATAATGCAAGTTCTACATATAAAAGAGTAATGACGATAATTTTACATGATATGATGCATGCCATGATAAAATAGTATGTGGATGACATACTAGGTAAGTCTAAAAAATCATGTGTAACATTTAATAGTGATATGTATAATCCTTGAATATATCATATAATATAAAGTGTGGCTTAATCCCAAGAAATGTGTGTTTGGTGTAATATAAGGTAATCTAGCATGATTAATCATTTATAGATGAGCTATTTAAGCTGACCATGCTAAATTAAATATTATAATTAAATATACCCATCATCTAATATAAAAATGTTACATATTTTATAAGGAAAAATATAAGTCATTAGAATATTTATTTTATAATTGTCAGACATGTGTCACCATTTCACTCACTTACTCAAGTAAGACCCATTATTTCACTAGAATAGTGAATTTTAAGAATAATTTTAACAATTAAAACAATATCACTCCAATCCAATAGTCTTAATTCTACTAACTCTAGGAAATCCTTTGCTTCTTTATGTTTTTGTAACTCAAGATGCCCTAAAGACACTCTTATCTTAACATGATGATAGTGGAAAATATAGGCTGTATAATATTTTAAAAATAATTTGGTGCCTAACAACTCAATTATTCACCTATTGAAAAGGAATTTTTGGTATTAGTGTTTGATTCAAAAAAATCATTTCATTATATGCTCTATATCAAGACTATTTTCATTAACAAGGTCGATCCACTCAAGTACCTATTATGTAAAGTAGTGCTCATAGTTCATATGGATAAATGGTTCATGTTACTTAGTCAATTTAATATTTAATATGATAATTATAAAGTAATTAAGGGACATGTATTCATGGATCATATTGGAAAAACTCTATTATTAGACAAATAACCATTGACCATATAATTTCCTGATGAATCCATTATATGTCTCACTGAGTCCTAACAATAGAAATTATATTTTTATGGATATTTTATAGCACAAGGATTTGGGTTAGGAATTATATTATTAAAATCACAAGGATATCTATTTTCCAAGGTAGTTCACATTAATTTTAAATCCACTAACAATATCATAGAGAATGAAGCCCTTCTTACACATCTTTGACTATCCATCCAATGGAATATCAAACACTTGTCTATCTTTGGTGAATCTTAGCTAATCATAAAATTAGGTCAATTATCAATACCAAACCAAAGATGATAATCTTACACCCTCCACAAAAATGGTGTAAATATTAAAATAATACATTGTACATATACAATCTTAGAAGGTGCCATGAGAAAATAATATATTTATATATGCAATGGATATCATTGGGTCAATCCTTTACATTCCACATGATATTAACCAAATATAATTTTTGGTATAAAAAATCATCATCCTAGATGAGATTTTATATGATATTTTTGGTCCCATTTCATCATGGTATCATGACATATACACATACCTCCATTATCATACCATACCTACCAATAAATCACATGCCCAATGCAAATCCTTTATCCAGAACACTTCTTATTATACCCTCCTTGGAAACACATTTTATTGTCCAAGATATGAAATAAATTTGATTCATTGATTAAATTCAAAAGAGGTCAATTTGGATATAAAATATGTTCATAATGAAATTTGTGGGGAACACACTAGTGGAATGTTCCTTTCTAATAAACATCTTTGCACATGGTACTATTGGTGAACCATGGAGTCAAACTCATGTCAATATGTTAGGAAAATGTGTTGCTTGTTAGAAATAAGGTAATCTCATCCATGCTCCATCTCAAGAAATAAAAATGATACTGACTCTATGGACCTTATCTACATGAGGTATCAATCTCATTGGTAATATTAATCTCACCTCATTTGATGGAAACACACATATCCTTAATGCTACCAAGTACTTCACTACATTGGTATAAGCCATACCTTTCACTTATGTAATTTATATAAAGATATTAAAATTGATCCTCAATCATCTCATTTATTTTTATGGCATTCCATCAACCATAACTACAAATAATGGTAATTAATTTTAAAATAAGGATGTTAAGTCCTTCTATACTTAGTTTCATATCAAAAAAAAAAAGTTAACTCCTTATATTTTTAAAGCAATGACCAAGTTTAGGAATCTAGAAAAAACATTTTCAAAATCTTATAGAATATCATCAAAGACATTATTTTTTATTGGAATTTACAACTCTATCATACATTATGTTATTATCTCACCAACATACACACACACCCATAGGGGAAACTCCATATTTCTATCTTCAAATATGAAACCATCTTCCCTATTAAGATCAGTCTTCCCTTCTTGTACATCTCATTACAAGACATCATTGATGATGAGGACTATTGAGTTTTTGAATTACAAGCATTATAATTTTTAATGAAAAATGACTAACCACACTTAATCATCTAAAGGCCTATTATAATGTGTTATGTTAAAATTATGACAAGTGTATCAAATATTGAAAGTATTAAATTGAATACCTTATCCTAAAGGAAAACTAGAGACACACCAATGCTTATCCATGTCATCATTTTTCACACATTTTATTTCTAACTTTATTTAGGACAAATCATTTTATTTTCTTGTTTATCACTTTTAAAAGTTTGTGTGTGATTGATTTGCATTGCATGTTTTCTTATTTTCTTTTTATTGTGTCTAAGTTAGTCCAATTCCATGGTATAGGAATTCATTTTTTTATATTTCGTTATGCATTTTACTATGTGATATATCAAAAATAAGGTTTCTTAAACATTGAAAATTATGTGAATTTAATTGTTTCCCCTATTCTACACTATCATCTATCTCATTCAGTCAATAATATATCCATTTATAAATATATTCACATTAAACGAATAACTATGTAAACATGAATTTAAGAAATCATGAGTGTATAAAAATGTCAAATCTTATCATAATCATCTATATTAATCATTTATCAACTATCATCTATCATCTAACATCTACATCCATTAATAACATGTGATCAATACATGTCATGCATAACCTTAGTAAACATACATGCAATCAAATATCCATATACATCATGTCATAATAAAATTAAGGGATAAAGGAAATAATAATCAAATAATCCTAATATGTTATCATCAAATTTACGTAACATATAATATATGAGTAATCATTATACATGTACTCATATACATCTCGAAAAAATAATATACATCCATTTATCACCTATACATCAATATTATTTTCAAAAGTCCATAATCAACTCTCATTATGAATTTCTACAAGAGGACTCTCTAAATGTGATATACAGGGTTGAATAAATAGAGGATATCTCTATGGTGGACTTCCCTGAGGTGATCCATATGCAGTACTCCTTGGAGGTGTTCTCTAAGGTGGACCCATGGAACCTACTAAACACTGTGAATGCTACCCCACTAATCTTTGAGATGCCATTATGTTCTATATATGACATGATTATCTCATTGATTTATATCTATAATTATCAATGTAATAAATTTCTAGATGATCTACCATCATGACACTCTCATATGAACTCTTATAATAGGTAGCCTATTGCATATCATTCATCACATTTTATAAGGCCTTCACTAGGCCCTATATTATCATGATAAAAATAGTTTCATCCCACTAACCATGGATTATTATATCTTACACCCATGTTTTATACATATTCCCTATATCTTCTATGGTTCCACATCCATAATTTATGGACTACCATATCTCATCAACAACTATCATTACTCAGACTACCTCAACTTATAATGCAATGATCTCTACATCCCTCAAAACTAGTTGTCTATCATGATACCCTCCATCAACCCTCAATCATTTTTAACATCTTCATCATCTATATATTGCTACATACTAGTCATTAGGTCATCAGACTCTATTAATATCAATAATTATGGCCAATATACCTTCCAATTCCATTATCAAACATGTATACATGTTTATGTTTTCATGTCCTTGAGGCCTAATTCATGATGTGATCACTAATTAAAGAATTTAGATATGACTAGAAACCTATAAATAGTTTTAAATTTATATTCAATTACTATAGGATTCCCACCTTCCTATGCTCAATCTCCACATCCTTATCTAGTAAATATACCACCCTTCCCCCTCCATGTTTAGTTCCTTCATGTACTTGTGTAATAAACCTCCTCCTCCTTGCCTACTTATATCAATACTAATGTAGCAGTCTTTTCACTAACTCCTAGATCATATCCTACTATGACATTAGCCTCTATGAGGTAATAGTAATTATCTATGGCCTCAACTATGTCCACCATTCATAATATGTGTCCACCACTATGACATCTATAATCCCCATCCAATCATCCCATATGACATGTTAGAGAATAAACTAATTAGATGTAATAACTTTATCATCCTCTGTAGGGTCACACTATGATATGTCCCAAACTAATTTATTAAAAAAATATGGTGATGTTTAATACCTTATTAAATTCAAAACTATCATAGCACCATATCCAACAAGTATATTTATATATAAAAAATCTCATTGGCTCATGATGTAATAGTTTATCTTTGAGAATATCAAATAGTATGCATCATCTACCCAACCAAATTGAATCCCTTTGTATGGATAAAAGGTGATATATGTTCCCTTAATCTCATATAAGTCACATATATTTAAATTTATGTCCCCAAAATTACCATGATGTCCACCAATAACTATCTCCAATCTTTAGTCTATTAGATCATATATAACCCTCCACATCTATCTCCCTAAGGACCACTCTATCACTATATGATCCTAGGTCTAAACCTACAACACAATGGATGATGCAATAATTTTATTGAATTTATATGTTATTATGTACATATCCATATATAATTAGGACAACACATAAGTTCCTCACATAAACACTATTGCATGTTTGATCATAACTACAATCATGTCAATCAAACCCATCTAAGATTATTTCATTGTCTTATATGGTAATAAAATTATGCCAATAATTTCCATGATTACTAGGGGTAACCAAGCCATCAACCCCATAATAATAATTCATATGGGTATAGACCCTTTAATCTCTATTGATCTAATATAATGGCATCACACATATAAAGATCTAAAAAATCCTCCACACGTTATCAATCATCACCATCATATCACATATTAGTAGGTGAAATTTACTATACTAAGATTTTCACCTCTTTTATACCTATATTATCATTTCCCTATTCACCCTAATCAAGGGTATGCTTGCCACATGGTACAACCCTATTAAATCTAAACACCCAAACTTGAATTATTTTAATTGGTTCACTATTACATTACCCTCAATCAATGATCTTGAGTAATAATAATAGAAAGAAAAACCTTAAAACATAATAAAATGGGAATAATTAGTCATTTTCCCTCATTTTAATTAAAAATTTATCATTTTATCAAAAACACCATTCTTTATAAAAACACCAATATCAACACAAACATTGTTACAACTATGTAGATGTCACAATGCCTACATAAACATTTTTGTCATATATATGATGTATATGCCAATAATGTTGTGTATATGACATGTTGTTTATGTAAATGATGTTACTAGGTAAATGTTGAAGTTAACATGGAAATGTTAAAATTAGCTATGCAAACAATGTTTCTGACTATGTATATGGCATGCCCAAACTTTTCCTCATGACATTTATGTATTGCACATTTTTTAAACCTTATTTATGACCAAAAATGACAATTTAAAAAAAAATTAAATCACATTATCAGTATCCCATGATTTTCTAAACACCAATACTCCCTCACCCATTCACTTTGGTGGCTACCTAAAGGTACACAAACAATTTTTGTGGAAAATATAACATGAATCTAGAGTAAAATATCTCTAAAAATATAGTTAAAATGAATAATTTTTCACCTCTTAACCCATATTTATCCCCCCTCATCCACTAAAATTTCAAAAAATCCCCCATTTTCACCATTTACATGCATTTTTCACCATGTGAGATCATTTTTAATAGATTTAACCTATTGTCTTCCCATTTACACCAATCTTCATCATTTTTCACTCTTTTATCTTCAATTTCAATGATCTTCTTCCTTTTTAGGTCCCATCCATCTCATTTATTATTTACATGACCCTTAAGGAGGTACCACACCTTGATCATCTACCACTAGGGGCATCCTTTTATGGCATTTTTGTAGCTTCTTCATTTTTCCAAAATAGATTTATTTTAACAAAAAATACATCTTCATCATATCAGTTTGAGCCTCCCTTTTTGCCAAATTTTTAATCTTATTCATCCTTTGAATATCCATTACTCTACCCATTATCTTAAAATTCCCTTCTAAAGAGGGGGAAAATGTATAATCATCATTTCTACCACCTTGATGTCACAACTATTCATGATCATCACTACCACTATTACACACACTAACCTAATTTATTGTATAAGTTTGAATCATCAATTTAATTAACATTTTCAATCCAAGTTATGAATTCATATCCCTAATCATATTTTTACAAAACATTGTGATCCTAATTTCATTAGACATGTCCCTACTAAACCTATAACTATCCAACATAGCCCCCAATGAATTAGCTAATTAATCCAATTAAATAATTGAACCATACCAATATATATAAATGCAAAATATTTAATAATTAACCAATCAGTCATGCTAGTTAATTAATTAGTATTAATCAAAAAGTCCATTTAATGATAAGTTACATAATATATAAAGTCAATAAATCCAAAATTCATTTCAAATCCCCAAATTAATCACCCAAAATCTTCAAAAAAAAAAACAAATTCTAAGGTAATGGACAAGATGTGAAATCTAAACAATCTTCATAAATCTAAATTCTTACATACTCAAATCCCCACATTTAACTATCAACCTCCCTTTTTCAATTAGGAATTTCACTCATTTTAAACCCTTTATGTAGGATCAAGATCAATAGTCTAAATTACTACTAAGAATATATAATTTCATCTCATAACCCTAACATTCATCAAGCCAAGAAATCTTAAAAACATTAGATTTGATTGAGTGATAAATCTTGTGATCAATCCATATAATCTTGAAGCTAATAATCCAAGTAATAAGGGGACATATTATTTTGTCTATGTAAAAATGTACATTGATCATTTGCATCACATCATGTATTTCAACACAATCCACACATCAAGGGATGATTCCTTCATCTTTCATAAGCAAAGTTAATGACATTTCACCCTTAATCTCATCTAAGGTTCTTTGTGTTTGTTATAATAGGATTTTAATTTATTTGTGTTTATATTTATAGTTTATTCAATGGATTATATTACTAAAAATTTTATTCACATATACCATTTAATTGGAAAATAAATAAGCATACACTTTTATATAAACCAAATCAGCCATACACATCAAAATAAAAAACTAGTAAGAGGAAAATGCTTTATAAACCTAGAAAAACATGATTCTTTAATAAGATCATTTACATAGATCATCAATGTTCCCACTAGTACCATCTCTACACCAATAAATAACATTCGAATAAACATAGAATCTAAGATTATGATACAATTATTTCATTTTAATCTTTTACCTAGCCTCATAATTATTTAGTTAAACACTCTTAATGTGTAAACCATATTAATTGAGGCTTGACTAGAAAAAAATTCACTTTTTATCCTACTAAGCCCATAACCTCCAAATTTTATTCATTCCTTTCATCCTTGGGTCTTGCCTCATTAAATTTTATTCATTTCAGGGATGGAATTTTATATAAAATCTAAACCCTATTAATCTAATCAAATACCTATTATCATCCAACTACATTTTAGTCCAATTCTGTAGCATAGTATAAACTATTAACTTTGTTACCTAGTTCTCCCAAATTATATATATATTATATATAATTTGGGAGAACTAGGTAACAAAGTTAATAGTTTATACTATGCTACAGAATTGGACTAAAATGTAGTTGGATGATAATAGGTATTTGATTAGATTAATAGGGTTTGGATTTTATATAAAATTCCATATATATATATATATTATTAAGATGATATTACACCTAAATTCTCTTCTCTTAATGATAATTTTATTGAAGTTGATATATATTGGTAAATACACAAACATATGTTACCACTTATTTCTTAAAAATCCATATGGGTAGCTCATCTCAACTAACTATCCATTACACTCCTCCTAGATCAACATATTCAACCAAGTCAACCAAACTAATAGATCACATATCACAACATATATTCATCAACTATCTTAGATAGACCTTGGTAAGTCCATTACATGAACATTATCATGTCACTCTCCACATGTTCAAATCTAGTGAACTTGGCATTAAAGGCTTCTCATTTTATGTTTATCCATTTTATTTATTTATTCCATTTGTATCTCCTCTTCCATTTATTAGGTGGGTATTCATACAACCTGTGAGTATGTTCATACATGATTTTAATAGGAAATTTAACCTTTAGTCATATATAATATTTTTTTAATTTCCAATAAAACCTTATTTCTTTAGTTAGAATAAAACATCATTTAAAAACATGAAAAACTAATCTTAGTTTTATAACTCTTTTTATTCCACCTTGAAAACCAAATCTCATGTGCTGTGTCAAGAGTTAAAATATCTTTAAAAGGGTACCAATAACCATCATGAATCTAATTAAATGACTCTTACTAGTGGAGGTGGCATGTAATGTCATGTATTGACTAAATCTCAGATTAGTCAACAAACCCACAAAAAATTATGTCAACATTCGATTAGTATGTAAAAAGAATTCATTTTTTATAATATGAGATAATAAAATTTAAACTACCTTCAACACTATTTGAAACACTTTCACATCACCTAAACATCCCATGATGAATCTTTGAGTCATCCAACATGAACTAGTCCATCATAGGATACCAATCTCTCCCTTCAAAGCCTCCCATGAGAGAGGCCCCCAAACCTACCAAAATTGCTATACTAAATTAACTCATATCCACCTTGGTGGGTTTCTTTTGATATTATAAGAGTACTCAAACCTATCTCCAATAAATTAATGTTAACCAATGGGCAACATGAAACCTCAATAATAAAGGTCATTCCTCTTCTAGTCCTATTCTAATGGCATTTACCAACTATCTTAGTACTAACCCACTCCAATTTTGAATGACTATGTGCTAATCAAAACCATATGTATATTATTTATATTTTAATACCTAATCCCATGACATTAAACATTCCCACATCCAATATAAAACCTACCCATATTTATGTTGGTGGTTATTTCTTTTATCTTTCCCCAAATAATATAGTTGTTAATAAACCATCACTCATGACTCTTCTTAACTATGTACTAGTCAATATGCAATCTATGTATTCCCCACACATGTAAACACTAGTTGGCACACCCCATTATGAATCTTTAACATTTTAATATCACATATTTTCCAAATCCACTCACTCAAATAACTATTTATTTTGCGTACTATACTTCACCCACTCAAACAATATATTTTTCTCCTAGTGTTTTTTTTCCTACTTCTTATCCAACTCCTCTTCCCTAACTTTAACCTAATATACCTCTAGTGGTTTTTTTCGCTATGTGAACTTATGAAAAATACATAAATAAACCTCTCTACCACACCATATAATGGGTTTTCCTTTCATGCCCCTTGCCTGAACTCACTAAATACAAAAGAGAGGGAGATCCAAAGTCACACGTCAAGGTATATGTTATAACTACTAGAGAGATTATATCTTAGGATGTAATAGTGAAAAAAAATCAAAATTCCATTTAAGTAATTTTATTATATTATTTTTACCACCTCCCCAATTATTTCATATATTACTTCTATTAAATCATGGTTGGATTTGTAAAATATGTGGACAAGAAAAAATTGCTTCAAACTAGCATAAGATATTCCTAAAAATTAATAAATAACCTAACGAGTTTGATTCCCTCTTCTTTATGAGGTGTTGATAAGTAATATACTCCTCTACCAATGTTAAATGGATAAATTAGAGTTATTTGATATTTTATTATACTCTCTTAGCAAATAAACTAGGGAATATTTCTAAAGATTACCCTACATATCTTATGAACATGTAATATACACTACACTTATAATAGACTAAGAAACACAAGACATTTTTCATAGGATGTATGGGTAAAATTAGTGAATCATCATCCCTAATAAAAATAGTGGTGGTTATAAAAACACCAATAAATAACCTCTAATATCCAAGGTTCTCAAATTTTGAAATCTAATCATAATGCCACCATAGATAGTGTGACAAACCAATATAAAATTAAAAAAATGTTGTAAATAACAACAAGAATAAAGTTATAAAAAAAATTAGAGTTCAATAAATCCTAAATACAAACCAGACACCACCTCAATACAATCAATAAAAGAATCAATATCAAAATGAACACTAAAACCAAAATGTTTAATTATAAAACCCATGATTTTATCAAAATAACAATCTATAGATATTTGGTCAACAAAATTAGAACCAAATACAGAGGGATTATGATCATAATGTTTATTTACTCTTTCATAGGATTGTTGGCCTTGACACTCAAGCATGTAGGATGTATAACAAGATCATCCAAAGAGTTTTTTAAGACCATTAAAAAACATTTATAAACATGCTATTGGTAAATGCTAATACAAATCCATAAACTTCCACAATAGGTCCTAGATAACAAAAAAATTCTAAATTGAATATTTACCAAAACCCATTTACTAATAATAAAAAATTAAAATAATTATAATTGAACACAATAAAATCATATCAAATAGTGCATGCTAACTGAAACTCATGATGTTGAATTCTTGACCTCTACTCCAACTATACCTAATGTGTCCCCTCAATTATAACCTCAAGGAAAGGCTAGGATGATACGTGTATTTAATTTATAAACTAATAACTATGATAACAACATAAATCATACAAGGTAATATTATCCATAGACTCCCTATATAAAAAATGTCTTGGAGGATGATATTTATGGAAATACCAAACATGTTGGAAACTACGACCTAGTTTCTAACCTTAAAAATATTTTTTCCCACATTTACTTCATCGACCTTCTCAATAAATATCCTTCTCCTCTCCTATAATTATTGAAAGGCTTAGGTATTTTATATTTGTATAGTGGTACACCCCATCCACAAGCCCATATAAACCATACATATTTATAAATGTATCCTCCTAGTAAAACTTTAAGGGATACTAGTTATTTATTTGACCTTAGGCACCTACCTCTAGAAAGTAATATGGTTAGGAGAGGAAATATTATTGAGTAATTACATTTTTAGATTTATTATAACTAGTCAAAAGGGAAATGGTTGATGACAAGGCTGTGATTAGTATATTACATTTCTAATTTATCCAAATATTGTCTATGGAAAAACCAATTATTCCATGATATGAACATATTGTGAGGCTATGATATCCTCAAGTATAATATGATTGATACCAATGTGTTACCTATCACTTTATGTCCCAAAATAATGCTCACTAAAATTTATGTCATAGATAAGGACACAAACTACAACATGATCCTATGGAGGCCTTAGATTCACAATATGAGGGAAATTATTTTTATATTCCTACTAAAAATGTTTTTATTACATTTGTATAAGGTCTTCATTTCTAAAGGCTATTTAAATCTAGTTCACATTCATTAAAAACTCTTATTAAAAAGTAATGGATTTACATGGACTATCACTTACTTATTGATGGTATAGCAAAACCCCATTCACAAACCAAGGGAAATACCACATAAAATCCATGACATGTGTTTTAAATTTGATATATAAGAGATTTAAAGTCTCACCAATTGAAAAAATTGATGAAAATGACATAATACAGATGGATAAAATGGGCAAATAAAAACTTACAACAATACTAGTTATCTTGATGAAGTAAACAACTAAGATCATTATCATCCTAGATAAGTATGAACTTATGAGGCTCCTATTTGACCTAGATAGGGTTAGGACTTACAATCCCCATAAATATCTTGGTCTATAATCCCTTGATTCTACTATAAATATCCATCATATTAATATGGTTGAAGTATTTGGGTATGAATAAAAAATATCAAATAACTTGATGATCCACCCCCTTCATGTAATTAAACAATACCTCATTATAGATGGTAATAACTTTTTCAACTACTAGGATAAATAATTAAACAATTGACCTTCCTCATGCATCTCAAAATTTTGAATAAGCAATTCACTTTTTGACCCAAGACACATTAGAGGTTAGCATTGGTTTTGGGGAAAAAACAAAAATCATCAAGTTTATATCTTCTCTTTCCTATAAGTAGTT
>JARHVA010005204.1:110000-252500 GCA_037957365.1 Torreya grandis | reverse complement strand
TGTTTTAGATTTCAAGGTTACATTACAATGATACTAATGACAATGTTTTGATTAAATAGGGTTAAGATAACTTTATAAGGATGATATCTTAAAAGGTATGAAAAATGATAAAAAGTAATCCCAATTATTACTTCTATCTTAAAAGTTACATTATTAATATTATAAATAAGTAAATTGCTAATGAATGAGTATTGAAAGGACTAAAAATAACTATGAGGAAGGCATTTTATAATCATAATGATGAAATTAAAAATTAAAATTTATCTTAGGATGTGTATGTATGTTGAATGTTGTCATAAATTTTGGTATTAGAGATTATAAAGAGCTCTTGGGTAAATGAAATTTTAGTGGTTTATCAAATTAAAGAATTTTTATTGTAAATTGGCATGGTGAATAGTGATTTCTAATCAGATGCATGGAGCAATTTGAGCATTTACTTGAGTTTATGTTAATTTGGCATGTTACTAGTGTTGATAAACAAGTGATTTATGTTAATTTCAGGTGTCTCCCACTATGAAACTCAATAATTAGTGGTGTTTAAATTGGTTGTAGAATTTTTTTCCCTTAAGAATCTCATAGTAGAAAAGAGGAAGAGTTTGTTGCAACTCTAAAATAAGTTTTAGGAGAGGAATTAAGCATCAAAAGAATAGGCAATGGAGAAGAGTAATTCTAGGTGAGTTGTTAGGGAGAGCAACAAGGTATAAAAACCTGCTAATGGACATTGAAAGGAAAAAAATTGAATAAATAAGACTTAAAGGTTGAGAGAGAAGATAAAAGAGTTAGAAATCATGATTGAGGAAATGGGAGAAATTATGTGGAGTGGATGAAAGATTAAGAGGAAGGTAAAGTGTCCTATTGGATTACTTATATATTAAAAAAAAGTGAATATTGGTTGAATTTATGAAGGAATAAAGGAGGCAAAAAGAATAAATAGTGAAGGATATGCTCATAGTGGAAGATAAAAATGAAGATGATGAGGCCATAAAAAAATTTCTAGCCTCTCTCTAAGAATGAGAAGTGATGATAGCAAAATTAGAATCCAGGAAGGTAATATTACCTTAATTTTTTAAACCTAACTTTTACTTTGATGTTTTGTATGTAATATATAAATCTATTGATAAAGAAGGTGAATATTTTGAGACAAGGAATGGGCTCATGTAAAAATAAGTTAAAAGAGATGAATTTAAAGAAAATAAGACAAATTTACATGGATGTGAATTGAATGCTCACAAACTATATGGAGAGATGATGAAGCAAGGAACCAGGGAATGAATGGATGCATGGTTTATAGATATGGTGGTTCAATAAAAATCCAATATAAATTAATATTATGAAGAAAAAAATTAGATGAGGAATATACCATTGGAGGAGAAGAAATCAAACACTCAAAAGTCTCATTATTTTATATTTAATAGTTCTTTAACTTGTGTATGTGTAAAAAATATGAGGTGATGAAGAATATAGCTATGAATTGAGCTCAATATAAGAGAAAACAAGTTGATATCATCATGTAAATAAAAATATATGGAAATAAAAAAAGTAAAGAAGAAATAAATAGCCCAAGGAAGAGTATAAACAACAAAGGCAACTAAGAAAAAGAAAATAAGATGGAAGAAGGAGGAAGTGAAGAATTGGAAAAAGAGGAAGAAATATTTTGAGAAGGAGCTAAAAATTATTTTACCTCAAAGTTATGATTAATTAAAATCAAAAATACATTGTAATTATTGTACAAAATTTTCAGAAGTCAAATAAAGCTCTATGGTAAGAGACAAGGAAGAATGTCAAAGTGTCTTATGAGATATTGTAAGCCTTATAAGGCATGGAAAGTTCCATTTGAGTCATGAAATAATTTTTATGTTATATGTTTCATTATAAAATTCCTTAGTCATGTTTTAGGTTTTCCCTCGAGAATCATTCATTCAAATATTTGAAAAATTCTAAAAAGGCTTGTAAGTCTAGTGATATTTTGTAAGGGCTAAGACCCCTTAAGAAGGGGTGTGAAAATTTTAAAATGGGAACTTAAGGATATTAACATGAATTAAACCCTCTCTCACCTATTGTAAATTTTAAAACATTCTAATGCCTATCCACAAGGTGAAAAGTCTATGTTGGGAAGACATACATAAAATATGATATGATAAGGTTAAGGAGTTGAGATATTACTTGAAACAAACATGCTTGAGGTTGGATCTCCTAAATGGATATGAATATGAGATAATTATATAAAATCAATGTTATTTGAATAGGAGAGTATAGAATAAATTACATAGGAAGTCTACCTAAAAGGGTTTAAGGACTTTTTAGTCTTGTGCAAGTATATAGGTCTGTGTATAAGAAAGTGTGACATTTGTTAATAAAATAAGGTTTATTTTGATATTAAGGTAATAAATAAAGTCCTAATATATATTTTCATCATTTTATTTTATTAATGAAATAATAAATGTATGATTTTATGTACTTAGTGACAGTCTAACATTGAAAACTTAGAGGTCTGAGATAATTTTATAATTGTTGTTATGAATAGACCTCAATATTCTTGGATCCAATAAAAATATATTATGAATTATTTAATTTTATGACAAATTAAGATCCATTATTTTTATTTTGAGTTTATTTAAGATCAAAAGCTTAAGTTGTGGGCTTGGGATAATCTTTTATGGACACAGTCATCTAGAACAAGAATTATCTACCTGTTTCCACATGAATAATTATTGAGAAATGATATGTAAATATTAATAAAAGGTTTTTAAGACATAACTCAAGGTGTTAAAAAGTTTAGATAACTCTTATGCATTATAAATAAATTATAAGATGCTCTTGGATTCCTAATGACTGTAAAAAATCACAACTAGCACATGGCTAGTATCTTGATCATATTTCAAAAATTAACTAATGAAAAATTATGAAATCTAGACACAAATAAATACTTATAGAGAGAAATATGATGAATATATTATTTAGTTTATTTCATAATTATTTAGGTAAATATAATAAAAACACAAACAAGTTTCAAGAAATAAGAAAACTAGGAAAAAATTTAAATATCTAAAAGGGCATAACTTTAAAAATATCTTCCAAGAAGCTCTAAAATTTAATAAAGATGTTCTTGGTTGGTGTCTTGATATTTAAAAACTATTTTATGAATTTAAAACATCTACATAAAAATATTTATTATTAACTGTGTTGTTGATTATGTAAGGAAATAAGAGATCAAAAAAGAAAATTGGCAGATTTCTCTTAAGAGAGACTTAATGAGTATATGAAATTTGGTATAAACATGAATCAGTAGATCCTTAAGTTGTTTCAAGTTTTTATTAAGGATAATAGTTTTGATAAAAATGAATTCAAGAGTTTATATCCTAATAGGTATGCAAGTGTAATAAAGTAGGATTTAAGAGTCAAGTGGAAGGTTAATACAATTCATATAATCAAAGCAATAAAATTTGGTAAGATAGGTCTATTAAGAAAGGGTATGTAAAGGCTAATTGTGAGTTGAGAATGATGAAGACTTGTCAAGAATAGCTTCACAAAATAATGATATTATTCCATTGAGTTAAATGTGAATAAGATGTTCTAGATTTCAATGTTACATTAAAAGGATATTAATGACCATTCTTGAGTAAATAGGGTTAAGACAAATTGATAATGAGGAGATCTTAAAAGGTATGAAAAGTGATGGAAAATAATCCCAATTATTAATTTCATCTTAAAAGGTACATTATTCAAATTAGAATCAAGTAAATTTTTAATGAATGAGTATTAAAGTGAATAGAAATAAATGTAAGGAAAGTATTTGATAATAATGATCAAATTAAAAAAAATGATCTTAGGATGTGTATGTATGTTAAATATTGTCATAAAAAAGTGACTAGAGTAAGGGAGAAAGAATTAAACTCAAGTGTGTAAAATAAAATTTGACTTTGAGGGGATAATTCAATTTTCCAAGACACTTCATATTTTAAAAACACTATAAAAACACATGAAGTAGTCATTTTTAAAATTTTCCAATTTGAAAAAGCTAAAATTCAAAATGGAATAAGGAGGTAGTGCACCTACATGGAGATTAAACTATTGAAAATTTAGCCTCCTATGCCAAATTTCAACCCCTATAATCCAAAACTTTACCATTACATTAGTGTCCCTATAATTGCAAGGTCTAATTGAGGTATTATCAGGTTGATAGGGTCTATAACATATGTTTTGTCAAGTCATTCATGTGCCTTAATATTTAAGGGGATTTTTGTAATGTAGTTTTAGAGAGATTAAGGTAACTTTGGAAATGTTAAGATAAGTTTTCAAAAGTTATATAATTATTGATCCATTATGGAGATAGGAGGTTATCATTATCTAATCTAGAATGAGGTTATATAATAAGAAAGTGAACCAAGGTGTAGATTTAGTGAAATTACAACATTGCATTTTCAAGATTTTGGAAAAATTAAGGTAATTTTGGAAAAGTTAAGGTTTCTTTTTTATTCAATAGCTTGTTGTAGTGTCATAATGTAACTCATTGAGGAAGGATCAAACATGAGGGTCTAAAATTATGTTTATAAGTGGAAAATGGTCCTTTAAGTCATTTGACATTTTTTTAATAGAATATTTTACCTCTATTGCCTATACATCTTGCCCAAGGTGTCATAAAGCCTCTTTTCCAATGCTAGCTCACTCTTGAAACTACTTCACATATAATTTATAAAATCCAAACAAGGCATTGAAAATAATGCATAGGGAAAATAAGGTTAATATGATCTTATTGTGTTAATATAACACCTTACAAGTAAATATAGACTCCACTGGCACCTAGTTGAGTAACTATAGTAGGTCATTTTGGCATACATACAAGTTTCTTGAAGAACAAGGGCCTGTGGAGGCCTCATTACAAGGGTGACAAGTTGGATATGGTATCATTATCCTATAAAATGCTTCCTCCATATTACCCAAGTTCAAGAATTCTGAAAAAGAAGTTTTTGGTGTAGAAAAGATATAAAACCATTCAATTCTTTCATCAAGTCTTTGGAAGGAAAATAAGATCTAGTTTAAAAATCATATTTCATGAAGGGGAGAGAGAGAGATATTGAAAATGACATTATGAGATTTTTAACACCCATATTATCTTTAAAAAAATGGAATTGTGGTTTTGAGATTGTGAGGCAAATCTCTGTTAATCATTATTAGCAAGTTTAATGCTCCAAAACTACCTACGAACCCCAATAGCTCAGTTTTCTCTCTTTGATAGTAGTTAGGATATTTTTAGTTTCATTTATGTGAATAATTTTTTATATCTATACATATAATAACCTAAAAAATACCAATTTCCAAGTGAATACCCATGGACTAGACCTGGAATGACAAGGAGGAGCCATGATTGACTATATTTGTGAGTTGTAGATAGGTTTTTCATAAGTTATGAAGTGTTTTCATGCATAGACTTAATTTAAATTAAGATGTTAATATTTTAATTATATTTATAAAATTACCTTATAATCTTAAAAGAGACAAATAGGGCTATAATTTCCATGAAATTAAGCAAACATGCATGCTCAGCTAGACTGTTAAGACTATAGGTGTAAGTACAAAGTGTAATTTTAGTCCAAGTCTAAAGTTTTGAAGAGTGATATATGAAATAATTTTTTATAAACATAAAATTAGTGGTATTTACCATTTTAATTTCATAATATAATATGAAAATTCATCCAATATCATCCTTAAATGGAAGTTGTAGGAAACAAGCAAATTATGCCAAGTATGCAGGCATAAAAGAATTTTCTTGGCTAAACTTGTACATTTCTCACATTTTTTTAATTCATCCAATAAATTTACATAAGATAAATTCCACCCCCAATATAACTTAAGGATATGAAAATAAAAAATATCAATTCAAGGATAGGGTTATAATGAGGTTTGAAGACAAAATGTCCATTACAACTCTTTCTACAAGCTTGGTTGGTATGACTATGAAGAACATGATGGAGACCATTTGAGCTAGAAATGGTAACTTTACTTGTCAAAGGAATGTAATAATTACTATGAAATGTGTGTATTAAGTTAAAATTATGTGATAATATACTTCTCAAGACTTAGAGTTGAGAAAATGTTCAAAAGATGGAAGAAGGCTAAGAGGCCTAAACATCTTCTCAAACTCTAAAGTTAGGAGAGTCACTCCTAAGTCATGATAAATACTAATTTCACAAATAAAATCATCCATGTAAATTATATAATTTTTTTTAAACATATAACATTAAATTCTAATCAATGAAATTCATGTTGGAGAAAACTAGGCTTAAAACCCTCTTCTCGACCTCCACCTATAGTTCCCAAGCTAAAGAAGGCATGGTTTTTACTTGTGTAATCATAAGATAAAGTGAAATAGAATTTTTTTTATTAATAGGTATTATTAGACCCTATTCCATTACAATTTATGGAATTTGGTATAAGAGAGAGTATATGTTCTTTATGAACAATCCTTAACAAGTTAAGATACTTTAAACCCTCCTAAAACCCTTAAGAGAGTCTGACGACTGAAAACATAATTATAAAATGATATAATTCACATGTTTGAACATAAAATAATTTTTATGAGATATGATAGTCTTATATCACCTATTGTTAAAATTAATTTTCATGTATGAGGAAGAAAGGTACATGAATTGGCCTAAAAAACTAGTTCTAGTCTTGTTTTCATGACTATAGGATGTATAAGAGTTTCATTGTAAATATAAGAGGATTTATACACATATATATAGATATTATGATCTAAAATTGGCTATTCATGTGGTTATTATAACATGTTGACAAGATTTTAAGTCACATAATAGGCCTAAAGGAGGACTATCCCTTACTTGCAGAAAGAATTTGAGAGGGAAAACCTTCTCAAGTCCTTTAAAGGCATTAGAAACTTCATGAAACTCATATATGAATATAATTACATACTCAAAATCCTCCTCAAGTTATATTTAGGTCTATTCCAATGGTGGTAAATAGTTTTGAATAGATTCTTTGTATAGTCAATTTGCTATTATGATAAGGCTATCAAGGACGAAAGAATCCCTAGAACATATTTTTAAGCATCTAATGTCACATATAGAAGGTCACGTAGAGAATAAAACATAAACAAAAAATCCTTCTTATCCCTCAAGACTATTTAAATATTTTATGTTATAAATCTATATTTCTATTCTCTTTTCAAAAAAGTTATGAAGACTCAATTAAAATATGACTTAAAATGTGTAGACAAGAGTTCCATGACCTCCTATATTAGTTAAATAGAGTGACAAGATATGATGGTAGTCTAAAATCAAGGAATTGGACCTTGCATCAGTGGTACGTTTTCCCTTATTTCCTTCTTTTGAACCAAAACATTTTTGACAATGAAGTTTAGGAGTCTGAGTACAAGGATCAGTATGAGAAGATATATGAGGTTCATCAATAAGACTCATAAGGTGGAAAATCATTAAAATACTTAGGGTTGGTATATAAGGTTTATAATTAGGATTATTATCAATGAAACAAATTGTAACTTCCCTTCAATTAAGTGGATATGTAACTAAAATGAGAGGGAGTTAGATTTAAAAATCATGTAAACATCTATGTTGACATCATATGTTATCAACCAAGAAGAAACACATCAAAACCTAGCCTAAATTGTTGATAAAAATAGGAAAACACATTCTTTGTAGACTTGGTTGCAAGTTTTTCTATTTTGTAATTTATTTGATGATTAATGATAGTTGATGGACATTTTCCACATCTTACCTTTATCTCTCCTTATTTATCCTATAAATTAATTATTCAATGACATTATATGCATCCTAAATTTGAGTTTGGTGAAGCCCTATTGAAGTTAACACATGTTATTGACTTTTGAGATAAATAATAAGCTAGTTTTAGCCTTCTTCAATCTTGTTTTTTAGTGTATATATATGATTGTACATGATTTATAGTGGTAGTGTTCTAATTCCATTTTTTTTTCCTCTAAATTTTACCTCTTTGCAAGTAGGTTGGGTATTTTTAGGTCACATCAAGTGTTGTAGTTGGGTGCATTGTGAATTAGATGTGGCATTTTACCACCAGTGTTGATTAATTTCACCTCTTGGTTTTCCCTTCTAATTCATGCACATCCCAAGACATCGGTGTTGAAATATTGATGTAATGATAACCTTAGGAAGTATTTATGTGGTTTCATCATTATTACTTCACTTCATAATTATATAGGAAAGTAGAAGTCAATATTTTGGTGCATCACCCCTTTTTATTTCATGTTTATATCTCACTTTTCCTTATCAATAAATAGGTTTAGTAGTAGTTTGGGTGAATCATCAAGGGAGATATCCCATATCTATGGATTCCCCTCATTGATTAGGCCATCCATAACCTACAAGTGTTTCCATTGATATCATATTAGTAATAAGGCTTAAAAACCTTCCTAGGGTTGAAATTTAGAGTGATAATAGTTATGTCATGCTTGGTGGGATATATTTTTAGAAAGGTTATCCAAGATTGATCTTGGTCTTGAAATTTTTTTATATGTAATAGCTTCCTTCATGTATCATGTAGTGATTCCAATAGGTTTTTGTCTCTTGGTTATAGACTAGTAATCCAATTTCATGCCAAAGGTGACTACAAGGTAGTTTCTAAAGGTATTCCTCTTAAATTTTTTAAATTACCCACATTTTTAGTTAAAATAAAGATATTCCTCTATTATTTCCCTTATACCATATGCCCTATAAGTCATATCTATTTCCACTATAGTCTAAGTTCTCCTATAAGTATCATGGTTGATCCTAAAAAACTAAATTTTATTTCCTTCAATGGAGAAATCCATCTATGTCTTACACAATATAATTATATACCTCTAAAATCCATTAAAATATCCCCTACTTTAGTGGAGAAAGCACCATTACCCTTATTAATCACATCAAATATATACCCAATTTTAGTAATATCCATAATATTACTCAAGATAATATGGCTATTAGATTGTTAGAAATTTAATTTAAGGGAAAAGCTATAGATTGGCATAAGACCTTGGCTCCTAATTATATTGATTCATGGGACCAATTAAGAGATCAATTACATAAGAGATTTGAGGACAAGAGTGATCACTTATCATTAGGTGAGCAATTAACCACCATAAAGATTGCCCACAAGAGTTTATTCAAGATTTAAACTCTAGGTTTCAAAAAACATGGGATAATATTCCACCTCTTGTGATGCCTACTACAAACTATGACTTCCCCTATTATCTCAAGGACTTAAATAGTGATATATTTGTCATGATACAATCAATGAGAGGGGATACCTTTCTTAATGCCTATAATGATGACATCATGGCTAATAATAGCCTCATATAGGTTGGGAATATTTTTCCAATACCCTCATATCATCTTTCCTTGACGTATAGCCCCCTATGCCATCTCTTGTTCTTATTCCCACACTAATCGATCTTGAGCTCGCTACTCCTAGCCAATAAAACAAATCAAATGATTTATATGGAATATTACTCAAGACTCTTGAAAATAAGGTTATGTATTTAGAGAGGTAGCAACATCAGCCTCATAAATATTATCAAGGTCCATACCAACCTCATTATTCCTAAAAATCCAATGGACCATGTTTTTAATCCAAATTACAAGTATAAAGGAGGATTACTCATTCTATACCATATAATAGTCATAATCTAAATGCCACATCCATCTCTAGAGCCCTAATACCTAGTATCCATTTTTTGGCCTACATAACAAACTTGTTTAAATTCTATATAGTCTCTAAGAGGTCCTAATGTAGAGAAAGAAGTAGAACTCTTTATTGATTAAATGATCAAATCACTTAGACAAAGTTCTATATAGAATGAGTGGTTTAATAGTTTCACATTAATCACAAAGCTTTTGAAACACTTCAAGCTTGTTTAAATTGCATTCTGATTAATCTATAGGTAAAATAGAATTATCTAAGTAGGTCTTTATGGTGATAAATTTAATTCAAGATTAGGAATAAGTTCACATAGGCATTAGAAAATAATTTAAAGCTTCCAAAGTTTAGGAATAATCTTTGTGAAGCTAGACCACCATTATGACATCATGATGAACCAAACTAGACATCTTACTTATGTAATTTATAAATATGCTCAAGACGGTACACAATCTAAATTATTTTAGTGCCATGGATCTCTTTGTTCCTAGATCATATCCTAAAAAATTTAAGTCTGCATGATCTTCCTATCTCAAGTTATGAGCATTCAATGATGGACTTGTAGCATAAGACATTCATGCAAGTGCCAAGTTTGAGCTCTGTAAAATAACCATTTGGGTTTAAAAGGTACTTAAAAGGCTTAAATTTGATCAAGATCTAATATTTCACATGATCTCACATATTTAAAACATATATCTAACAATTTTCACTAGGGTCAAACTAGTCAAAAGGTCCCTAGATAAAAAGCCTTAAAAATCTACAACTTAGACATGATCCTACAGGGTGGGTTCATCGAATAGAGATACAACATTATATGACAACTGATAATAAGTTGGGTCTGAGTTAGATTGGTGATCCACATTCATTTTTACCAATGATCTAATGGTACATGATGACTATTAGAAAATTAATCCCAATTAGATTTATGGTACGCATGAGCTCATACATCTTGATCTAATTTTGGGATCTCAAGTTAACATGTCAAAGGATCTTCAGTTATAGGAAATAAATGGACCACTTTCATTAATATAACTTGATCCTATTGTGTGAGAGAATTCAAGAAGTTATCAGGGATATGTGATACTAATAAGAGCAAAGATAGTTTTGCATAATTTGATTGGTTTGAGCCGATATTGATGACAAATGAAATTAAAGGTTGAGAAGCTAAGGGACTTCATGGATATAAAAAACATAACCAAGGTCAAACGATGGAATGATTTTTAAATGGTACATGAATCCATTGAAGCTCAATCAAATGTCATAAAAATGACATATTTATATAGCTAATATGGTTAAGGATAAGGCTCCATCACCATTGATGCCTAACTATGACCTCTAGTTGATAACTTAGAACCTATCAACCCTATTACAAGGTCATTCTATTGACATCTTCATTGATTTTAGATGGATGATCTCATGTATGATATATTTTTGGCTTTGATATATCTTGATATAGGTAAAATAGATCTTTTGTGCCTAATATAGATATCAAAGATGGACTAACAATGTTGAAGCAAGACTATGTAGTCTATAGGTTTTTATGAATATTGTGACTATGTGAAAACAAATAATTGGATTGGTTTTCACCTATAATGGACTTGTGTTAAATATTTTATCAAATATAGATGTAAATAGAACATGGAGAGATTTCTTACCTATGATTATAATTCCATTTTCAAGAAACAAATATTGATGGACACCTAAAGTAAATGTGGCATAGTTCTATCAATTGCAAGACATGGCCCTTATTAGCAGACTAGATAGTTAATGACATGGAGTTTCAAGGAGACCTGATAGATAGATAAGTATAATGAGCATTTAATTATTTTATAAAATTTATTATCTATTGATAAGGTCATGAGTCAACATCCTCAATTGTTCTAATCATCATAGTTCCCTCTCTCTCTTCCTTTTTCTATATATTTTCCAACTTATACCACATGTAGAACTCTCTAAAAGTTATAGAAAATAAAATTATGACACTTTTATATAATAGAATCTTATGATTTGGATCATTTAGGCTATTCCAAGTTTTGTATGATAACACCTTTTAATGTAATAAACACTGAATTCCATAATTTTACAATTTAGATTGAAGTGTGTCATATGAATTCATGTACCATGGTTAAGTGAATGTACGTTTCTTGTCTACGTCTATGTTTTCTCACCTTCATGAAATTATTGTTATCTCTCACAAGTCATTGTAAGTGAAATTTATAATTTTTTGTTTAGATTGAAAGTGGATATCTACCCTCTCATGCTAGTTTGATAGCTGATCAATGCCTTATTATGAAATACTTATGTGAGACTGATCTTCTTTGGTCTTGAATGTGTCTCATAGTGTGTTTTGTTTAAAGTATAAATGTTTTAATTACTAGTTCATCACCTCATTTTATATTCTTTCATGTATTTTTTTATCCTCTCTCTCCTTGTATAAGTAGTTATTAATTTAAGTCTAGTTTAGGTCAAAGATTTAGAAGGAAGATAACCTTCTCTAGAGATCTAACCCAAGTTTTAGGACATCCATAGACTAGGGTCATTCCCATGTTGGACTATATTTGAGTAGGAAGATATGAATAATCCCCTTACTGAGCTAGAGTACAATCTAGAACATTCATAGTTATGGCATGCCCAGTGGGATAATTTTCCTTGGCATAATTTAACTTTTAAGATTGAGAAGAAGAAATTACAAAAGGAGAAGAAATCTACCATCATCATAAGTTCAAGATATTTTATGTTTCAAGGTTCATAGCATCATCCAAATAGTGATTTCATTCCAAAGGTTACAACAAGGTCATCAATTAAAGGTATTCCTTTTGAATTCATAGAGTTACCTTTTACTTCTTATAAAAAAACAAGATTCAACAGAACCATACCGTATCATCAGAATAAATTTTCACCTCCTAATTATCCTATTAATTTTGTACAATCTATTGTACCCATAATCAAAATCCATTTTTCCAAAATGGTGGTTAGGAATCAAGAGTTTGTTCCATTTAATAAGGGTTTTTCCTTGAATTTGGCCCAATATGATGACATTCTTGTATTTGCCTTAAAAATTACCCCTTTCTTCTCAAGAGAATGGGATAAAACTACTTCTATTGAGCATATTCAAGGCATTGCCAACCTATGTTTTATTTATAATGTTATCCAAGTTAATGTGGCTATCACACTACTTAATGCCTACTTTAAAATAAAAGCATTGAAATGGTATAGGAATCTTTGTTTGACCTCAATTGTTACTTGGAATGATGTATGTGCAACCTTAGTCAAATAGTTTGAAGACAAGTCTAATCATTTATCTTTGGTTGAATAAATTACTACCATACAAAGGTACCCCCATGAGTTCATGTCTAATTTTGGCCTCAGATTCTAAAAGACATTGACTAAGATCCCTACATTAAGTAGACCATCCCTAGAGTATGCATTTTTTACTATCTAAAGGCCCTTAATTCTGATATAAGTGTCATGATACAGTCTATGGGAGGTAATACTTTGAAAAATGACTATGAAGTTGTAATAAAAGTATAAAATAGATTGATACAATATGGTAAACTTAATACAAGGCCTTTAATTCCCATATTCCTAAAATTTTAACCTTTTCCTCCTCTTCACATTCCTTACATTCCATCTATATCTCCTCTTCCATCTCCAAAAACACAAGTTGTAGCCCCTTCTAATCAAGCTAGTGAGATTGGAGATCTAAAAAGTATGCTACATTTTTTTGGGAATGAGTTTTTTCAACTCAAGAGACATAATACCAAGGTAGATGTTATTAGTAATAAAAATAGAACACTTATCAGTCCTCCAATAACCAAAGACCTTCTTATCAAGGTTTGAAGGACAATAGGCAACCTTACCAAAATCAAAGAGACATAACCCAAATTAATCCATATACAACCCTTGATCTTAGTTTACTTTATAGTTTAAAATTTATTATTCCTCAAAATAGCTTGATGCAAGATTTAGGTTGGTAGCCTTTTAATCTAAATGACATCCAAATTCAAGCCTTGCTATCACAAGATATTACTAATCCAAAAATGACAAAGAAAGAGTTCTCTCTTCAAGGTGGTTAGTATCAAGACATGAATATGAAATCCCAAGGAGAAGATAAAAAATTTAAAGGGAAGCTTATTTCCATCAATGTAAATTTTCAATTAGATGATCATATTATATTCAATCAAGTTGGTCAAACTAGTAACACAAATGGTCAAGTTGTAGCTCTAACTAGATAAAAGAAGAACAGTTGAGGAAACTTGAGATGTGAAAAGTGATTCTATTGTTCCTATTTATTTTTCAAATAATGTTAATTATCAAGTTATTACTCCTATATCATAAAGGATTTAGAATGCAGAGGTAGTGAAGGTTTTCCAAATACCTCTAATTAGAAAACAACTACTGGTTCAAAAGTTGTAGCCAAAGGCTAGTAGATTATCATTTAGCATAATAGATCAAATTAAGAAAAAAAAATTGATCATTATCATGTGGGATTACCTTTCCATTCTAAGGAAAAAATACATGCTCATTAAAGATATTTCATCTATCAAAGTGTCTAAATAACTAGTTGAAAAACAAGGAACTATCTTGGCTAATTTAGACTAACCTATCAAGAAACCTAATCAATAGGTACATAACATGATAAATGTTGAAAAAACCAATGTCAAATAAAATAAAACCCCTCTCTTTTATCTCTCTTTTATTATTGGGGACTACTTAATCCATAATTGTATGGTAAATAGTGGATTTAGTAACACTGTCATACCCAAGAAAATTGAAAACAAGCTTGGTCATGTATATGAACCAAATACCAAGGGGTTATTGCAATTGGATGGATCAAAAACATAGAAATTAGGCATAATGAAGGATATAAATTTGACATTACATGTTTTCCCCAATGTTACCATTTAACAAGATGTAGTTGTAGTGGACTTTCCCCCCTATTTTCTCATGTGTTTGTCAAGGGACTTTACTTCAAATATTGGAGGATATTTGTCAATTGATTAGACCTATTTGATGTTCATGACTAGGTATGGTACCAAGGTAAAAATACATTTTTAACCTGTTTCAATATTTCATTAGGATTCATATATGCCAAACATGGTGAACACTAATTGTGTTATCTCTAGCAAGGAACTGAAAAATAGTGAGGTAGAAACTGAATCACCTCTAAATGGAGTTTTAAATATTTTCCTTAATGAGTGGGAATATAATTTTCATGATAATGATTCGTAAAATTCAATTGAATAAGAATGACCTGGTTTTTGTTGTATTCATGAAAATTACACACTAATTCTAGCTTTAATGAAGGATGATTAGCCTAGTGATGGCTTGTCGAAGCTATACTTTGATGGATCTAGGAAAATCATGGATTTGGGGCTGAAATGATGTTAATTTCTCTATATAATAAAATATATTTATCTTATCTCAAGTTTTACTCTAGTTGTTCCAATAATTTTTTTGAATATGAAACACTAGTATATGGTTTGCAATGGGTAAAAAAGATGAAGGTTGGTAGCTTACAGGTCTTTGGTGATAGTGAATTGGAAGTTCATCAAGTAAAAAGACATAATATATGAAAAAAACACTACTTAGGTCCTATAATCATAGAGTATGGAAATTACTTTAAGTCTTTTAAGCTTTCAATATTCATTTTATATCAAGAAATAAGAACAAGCATGCAGACATGTTGGTTGCCATTAGTTCACAATTAGGTATCAGATGAAATAAAAAATGAAAAGGTTCAATCACACATCAAGATGATTATAAGGACTTATATAAAAAAAAACATGAAAATTGGAAAGTATTTTAATATGATATTTAGATTGTTAGATTCTTAAAAGAGGAATTTTAATTCTCGTTAAGGAACCAAGATAAGCGCTTGTAGTAGTATGGTGATCAGATTGTGCAATTGACAAAAAATTGGTTTCCTAAAGGGTTGGTAACCATTGAAAATATATTAAATAGAGATGATTAATTGAGAAAATAAATGTTTTATTTATCAACCAAGGAAGAACACTATACAAATGTGCAGATTGTAACTGGTAAGAACTTAAAGTTTGGAAAATTTTGCACATCTTCAAATAAACAAACTTTTATGAAGTTATGTTCAAGTTATACATATGTCCTTACATGTTAGTATAATGAACTTAAGGATTTGATCCAAGTATAGGTTAAATACCATTGAGTTAGAAGATGATACCAGGCTACTTCGATAAAGACAAATGCCTATTAACCCAAATATTGAACGTTTGATGAGAGTTGAACTTCATAAGTTCATTGAGTCAGCTATAATATTTCCAATTAAGCACTCAACTTGGGTGGAAAATATTGTTCCAGTATGAAAAAGAATGTTGAAAAAAGGCCTCTCTAAAAGACCACTATCCATTACCATCAATGGAACAAATTTGTATAGTTATTTTTAGGCTCAGAAATTTTATCCTTGTTGGATGGATATAGTGGATACAATCATATTTTTATCAAAGGAGAATACTAGTTCAAAACAAACTTCATCACAAAGTGGTAGACATTTTCATATATAAAAATTCCTTTTGGTTTATCCGATTCTATAGAAAATTTCTAGAAAGTTATGGGTATGGTATTTCAAAGTCTCAATAATAAGTTTATACTTGTTTATATAGATGAGATAACATTATTCTCGAATAGTGAGGATAAGCATATGATTCACCTCATGCAAGTGTTTGAAAGGTATAGATAATTTAGGGTGTCTTTGAATCCTAAAAAGTGCATTTTCTCTATCCATGAAGGCGGGATTTTTGGACATGTAATTTGAAGACATCTTGATAGGATAGAATCAATTATTGCACTTTCCTTGCCTAAATAAGAAATACTTACAAATATTTATAAGAAAGATTAATTTCATAAGAAGATACATTTTAGAGTTTTTTACTTTACTTAGGCCACTAATAGCCATGTTAAAGAAAGGTCAGAGTTTTAGTTGGTACCAAGGAGTAAGAAGTTTTGAGGAAATCAAGAGATCTATAACCAATGCTCCTACACTTTTGAACCTTAAATTTGCAAAGTATTTTTTTTTTATACTTATGCTAACGTCGACACTATTTAATGTACTCATGTAATACAATAAAGAGACTTTAGAGAAACCAATACCCTTATTTAGTCAAGGCTTAGAATATTATGAAATAAGGTACTCTTTTGTTGAGAAGCATGTACTTTCAATCATAATATATCTTAAAAAGTTTAGATACTTGTCCAATAATAAGATACATTTGATGGTTGCACATCCAAGGGTCAAGGATTTCCTCTTGAACAAGGTTATAAATGACAAAAAAGCTAGTTTGATAACCAAAGTCATGGAATATGATTTTGAGATTAGGGTCACAAAGATAATTAGAGGTAAAGGACTTTATGAACATCTAGCCCAAGACTTGCAAGAACTTAATGGGGTAATTATGGTGTCAAATAATGGAGAAGTTACATATGATCACACCTCACTTTATATATGGTTTAAATATATGGTAATATACATAAAATATGGTGTTTATCCTTCTCATCTAACCCCTTCAAAGAGGATTTATTTTAGATTGCAGTCAATTCCTTTTCTTCTTGTTGATAATGTGTTGTTCAAAAAAGATATGGATGGAATGTTCCTAAGGTGCATAGAGATAGGTCAAACATAGATATTGATTTATAAATTCCATGATGGACATGGTGGATTTAATTATTTAGTAAGGATCACAAGCCATAAAATCATGAGAGGTAGGTATTATTTGCCAATTATATCTAGGGATAATCATTTATGGACTAGGAAATGGAGACAATGTGCTATGTTTTTTGGGAAATTTAGGCTCATATCCTTACCTCTATAACTAATATAAGTGAATCAACCCCTTTTCAAATGGGTATTGGAATTTTTTGGTTTCATTAACCTTTCTTCAAGCTTAAGACATAATTGAATCCTATCTACCACATATTATTTTTCTCGATGGATAGAAGAAGTGGCATTAAAAGAAGAAAATGAAACTAATGTTTTATACGTAGATAAAGGTTTGTTTACAAGATTTGTAATCCCTTTAAAAATAATTTATAATAATCTTATACATTTTTTTGGGTCTAAAATCATCCAATGTGATGTTTAACATAGCATTTTCCTTGGTACCTTGTCAAACTATTATCCACAAGGTAATGGACTTCCTTATTACACTAACAAGAATTTGTTGAAGATTATTAGGAGGAATATTGAAGACAATCATAGGCCTTGGCATCTAAAATTGAAGTCATCTTTGTGGGCTGATAAGATTACCTTTAAAAGGTCAATATCTAATTTTCCATATAAGCTAGTATATGTTAAGGAAGCAAGAATGACAATTTATCTTGATTTCCCTACTTTGGAACTAACGCATCATATTTAGATTTTGGAGAATGAGAAAATGGAAATCAAATATGCTAATTTAATAGAGATAGAAAAGATAGGGCATCAGTCCATGTTGTCTATGGAGGCCCATCAAGCAATGGTAAAGAGATATTTCGACAAAAGAACTTCTTAAATAAGTTTTCAAGAAGTAGATTTGGTCCTTAAGTGGGATGAGGATAGAGCTAAGATAAGAATGCACACAAAATTTGATTCTCTCTGGAGTGGTCCATATATAATCTCTAGATGCAAATCCCACAATGTCTTCCATATCATAAATATGGATGGTGAAGAGTTTCCTATCCTAGTCAATAGGATACATCTAAAGCACTATATTGAGGAAGATAAGTTCCCTACACATAGTTAGTTGTGTTTTATTTTCTCTAAGTGTTTATTTAACACATTAGCTTGTTTTTGTTTTATCCCAAATAATTTATTTACTTGTATAGTTGCTCAGTAGGTTAGTTACCTTTGATTTATTAGGTTAATTTCCATTTCAAGTTTGTTTATTTCCTTTTTTGTTGTAATTATTTATCTTTAAAATTCAAAAAGATATCTTGAAGTCATGTAAATGGTTGAAGAGTCATAGAGATGGTCAAAGTTCTCAAGAATAACATGCATGATGCCTAACCAAGTCACTAAAGATGTTAGCCAATTTTTGGCCTACATAAAAATCTTTCCTAAATTCAATGTATTATATAAAAGGTCCTGATGTAGATAAAGAAGTAGAGCTCTTGATTGATAAAATTATCAAATCTCTTGGATAAAGTTCTGGATGGAATGAGTGGTCCAATAGTCTCACATCGATCATAAAGATTTTGAAACACTTTATGTTTTCTTAAAGTGCATTTTGATTAATCTACAAGGAAAATAGAAGGATCTATGTAGGTCTTCATGATGATAAATACAATTCAAGATCAGGTAAAATTTCACATAGGCCTCAAAAAATAATTCAAAGTTGTAAAAGTTTAGGAACAAGCTTTGTGGTTCCAAACTGTCATCAAAATGCCATAAAGAACTAAACTTGATAAGTTGCTTGTGTAATTTATAAATGTGCTTAGGAATCTATTCAAGCCAAAATATTGTAGTTCCATAAATCTCTTCATGCCTAGATCATATCTTAAACAATTTAAAGTCCACACAAACTTCCTAACTTAAGTTATGAGCATTCAATGATGGACCTACAACATAAGACTCTCACTCAAGTGTCAAGTTTGAGATCTATAAAGTAACCATTTGGGTTCAAAACGTCCTTAAAAGGGTTAAAGTTGATCAAGATATAATGTACCATGTGATATCACATCTTGATAACATATATCTAATGGTTCATTCTAGGGTCAGACTAGTTAAAAGGTCCCTAGGTTAAAATCCTTAAACAACTATAAGTTAGACATGATCCTATGGTGTGGTTTCATCAAGTAGAGATCCAATAGTGCAAGATGACTAATAAAAATGTGGGTATGAGCTATATCAATGATCAATGTTCATTTTTAACAATGATATAATGCTATATAGTGGCTGATAAGAATGTGGGACCAATAATATCTATGTTATGTGTGAGTTTATAAATCTTGATCTAACAATATGAGCTCAATTTAACATGTCAAAAGATCTTTGATGGTGGGAAATAAATAGACCATATTCATTTGTATATCTTGATCCTATGGTATGAGATAATTTAATAAGTTATTAGGGATATGAAATATTAATAATATCAAAGATATTTTGGCATAATTTGATTGGCTTGAGCCAATATTGATGACCAATGAAATTAAAGGTCAAGAAGCTAAGGGACTTCATGGAGATCAAACACATGACCAAGGTCAAACGAGGGTAGGATTTTCAAATGATACATAGCACCATTGAATAATAATATAACATCATAAAAATTACATAATAATATAGATAATATGGTTAAGGAGAAGGCTCTATCACCATTGAAGTCTAAACAAGACCTCCAGTCGATAACCTAAAACCTATCGACCCTATTATAGGGTCATTTCATTATCATGTTCATTGATTTTAGATAGAGGATCCTCATGTATGGTAGATTATTGAGTATTAGAGAGATCCATATAGGTAAAATGGGTCTTTTGGGCTTAATATAGAGATCAAAGATATACTAATAGTCTTGATATAAGACTAAGCAGTTTTTAGGTTTCCATGGATATTATGAATATATGAAAACCAATAATTAGATTGGTTTTCACCTATAATAGAATTGTGTTTGATATTGGAATAAATAAATATGCAAACAAATCATGGATAGGTGTCTCACCTATCATTATAATCACATTTTCAATAAATAGATATCGATGGCCACCCAGAGTAGATTTGGCATAATTATGTTAATTCCAAGACATGGTCCTTGCTAGTAGATCAGATAGATAATGACATGGAGTTCTAATAAGGATAAATAGTAGATAGATAAGGACAATTAGCATTCAATTATTTTACAAAATTTATTCTTTATTGATAAGGTCATGAGTCAACATCTTTGAACTTGTATTAATACATCATATTTCCCTCTCTCTCTCTTCCTTTTTATATATATGTTCCAACTTCTACCACATGTAGAACTCTCTAAAAATTTTAGACAATAAATTTTTGACATTTTTAGAAAATATACTCTTATGTTTTGGCTCACTTATTCTATGACCTATTTTATACTATAACACATTTTGATGCAATAAAGATTGAATTCCATCATTTTTCAAGCTAGATTGAAGTGTGTCCTATGAATTCATTTATTATGGTTATGTGAATGTATGTTCCTTGTCTATTTCTAAGCTTTCTCACCTTCATGAAATGCTTGGTATCTCTCATAGGTAATTGTAAATGTAATGTATAGTTTGTTGTTTATCTTGTAAGTGGATATTGGCCCTCTCATACTAGTTTTATATGTGATCAATGCCTTACTTTGAAATACCTATGTAAGATTGATATTCTTTGGTATTTAATGAATCTCATAGTTTGCCTTGTGTAAAGTATAAGTTTTCTGATTACTAGTGCATCACCTTATTTTTTTTGCTTTCATGTATTTTTTTACCCTCTCTCCCTTTTCCAAGCAATTGTTAATTTAGGTCTATTTTAGGTGATAAATCTAGAAGGAGTACAACCTTATCCATAGTTTTAACTCAAGTTTTGTGATACCCATAGCCTAAGGTCATTCCCATGTTGGACTATATTTGAGTAGGAATATCTGATAATCCCTTACACAGCTAGGGTGCAATATAGGACACCAACTATACCTATTCAAAATAACCTTGTGCAGGATTCTGATTATTTTTATCAATGGAGTCAGCTTCATGATTAGTGTCCTAATAAAAATTAGGTGATCAATAAATAGTTTATGGCACAAAATGTAACTATGCCACTTATGAAAAAAGCTAAAGTTCCTGATCAAGAAAGGGCAAGTGGAGAGCAAGCTCAATCAAAAGTCACATTGGTAAATTCAAAAGAATAAGATTTGTATGTATTTAATTAGCAAGGGAACACAAGTAAGGTTATCACTTCTATAACATCCAATACAATGTCTAAGAGGAGAAAAATTGAAGATACTCAAGAAGTAGGTAAAATCCTAGTTATGATTCCTTCTATATTTCAAGGTAAAATACTAAATGCAGCCTCTGAGGCTCAAGAGACTTATAAAATTCAAAAGGTAAAGAGTTCTTTCATACCTCAAACCACACATTCTCAAATCAATATTGCAGCTACTAGAGGTTAACCAAGGGGACTGATTCCTCTCCTATCAACATTATGGACCAAATTAAAAATCTTCATGTGAGCATCCCTTTGTGGGACACATGGTCTATCCCTAGACAAAGAGACCTACTTCAAGAAGAGTTGTCTAAACTTAGTCTATCATCATGACCAATAAGATGAAATAATTAAATATCCATAAATACATTTAATTCTAATAATGAGAAACTAATTAAAGTAGATAAACCTCCTTTTTACCTTTTATGTAATTATTAGATATTGCTTGGTTCACAATTGTAAGATAGATATTGGTAAAATTATCTCTATGATGCTTAAATAGATAGCTAATAAGTTAGGCCTAAAGTATGAGCCTCAAGTATGAGCCTAATACTGAAGATGTTTTATAACTAGATACTTCAACTATCAGGACTATGGGTGTGATCAAAGGTTTGAGTCTTACCCTCCATGCTTTTCCCAACTATTCTATTGTCTAAGACATTTTTATTATGGGCCTAACATCTTAATTTGCTTTATGCTTGTCTAGAGACTTCACTACGAATATTGTGGGGCATTTATTATCTTATTGGCCTTATATGGCATTTAGTATTAGATATGGTAACAAAGTCACAATCAAATTAGAACCTATCTCTAGGTTTCATATTTAACCCTAAATGCCAAATATCTCAAATTTGAAATGCACTATCATTAATGTAGGATATCATGTTACTAATTAGTAAACAATTGTACCTCCCAAATGTATATCAAACCTCCTACTTGAATATTATGAATGACAAGGTAGACTAAAAATTAGGAATATGTTCCTTCTAAAGATATTGAATAAGTTGGTTTAGGTGTATATTATTTGTACTAAGAAGGTGTAGTCATATGAGCTCTTTCAAATCCAAGTGAAGAGGATAACTTGTCAGTAGAGGATGATGAAGACATGCCCATATGAAAGCCTTACTAGACTAGGTACCTTGGTTATAAGATGCTTAATATTTGTGCGAATGAAACAGAAGAAGATTAAGTTGTAATTATTGATAAACTTGATGAAGTTACAATCCATACCAGGTAAAATCAGGTCATAGTTGTGTTTTCATAATAGTTTATTGCACTAGAATATTTGATGCCACCAAACCATATGGAGTTTTAAGATGATTATGAGAAGAATTTTAATGAAGTTTTAGTCCCCAAAGACTATCCAAGTGAATAAGATAAACATGAATCTACAACTACAAATGAGCTTTAGGAAATTCACTATGAAGATGTTCATGTAATTATAAATGTAGAGGTGTATTTAGACATCCGTAAAGGGGTCTTAAGTAGTCAATAAGAGGTAAATGTTGGTATTAAACTACCTTAATTCATTAAGAATAATTAACCCATTTATTATTAAAAACAATAACTTGATGATATGGTAGTAGTGTTTTCATAAGATGATAGCCCTAATATTGAGTCAAATGAAGACACAAATGATCTCACTATAGTTGAGGTACAAGATAACATGGTATAAATGTTTTAGGTAGCAACAAAACATGACAAACATCTTCATGAATAAGTAGTGATTCTTAGTGGACCCCAAGAGGTTTAAGGTGGGAATTAAGAATACCAAGATGACATGTGGCATTAATGCCCTGTTATTTGAAAATAATTTGAACTTATTAACAAGTCACAACTCCCCAAAGATAAGTATGAATATGATACCAAAGTTTCTACCCTCCTTGGTGAACAAAATGAAGATGCATGCCTCAAACAATGATGAATAAACAAGAGCAAAAATTAGATGGATTACTACTTGAATCTATTCACATCAAACAAGGTATGACAATTTTTTTATTTTGAATGATATTCCAAAGTTTGAAAAAGATAACCTATTTATCAATAAATAGGACTACCCAGCTCCAAAGTTGCGCAAACCATGTATTCATAAGCAATTGCCAAATTTTAGTATGATGAGATTTCATGAGCAGCCTAAGAGTGAAGAAGATTATCGATTTTCAAGTTGCCAAAGTATAATATTGAAAAAGAATCTATCTCAAGTTACAAGTTTATATAATTTGGTAGGTTACATCATCTCTCTTATTTTCAACCTTTCATTTAGTCCTTCCAATCATATATTGAATTTCCCTCATGGATTAATGAAGATCTCAAGGGATTTTGCTTCAATCTAGGAGAGATGAAGTTGTTCCAAGATTTTACATAATAGGATAAGTTTCTTACTTCCTCCAAGTGATTATTTCACACTATTTGTGTAGTTTTTTGTTGTCTTTTCTTTACTCTAAGTACCTTATAGTGTAGTGTGTTGTCTTGTTGTCATTGTTGTGTGTTTTTTTTCATCGGTTATGTGTCATGAAGGTGTTATAAGTTGTTTTTATCTTTTTCAAGATCTTGAAGTTAGTTATAAACATTAAATTTATGAGGTAACCCCATATCCTAATTAAATGATAAGTCTACTAGTCAAACTTACTAGTAGGATAACAAACCCCTGTCAGTCACCAAAAATGTTAATAATTTAGCTTCCTAGGCTAAATGTCAACCCATATAATCTAAAAATTTACCTTTTAATAAATGTACCTATAATTTCAAGGTATGAATGAGTTATTATCAAGTTGATAGGGTGTATAACATGTGTCTTATCAGGTTAGTCATATACATCTTGGTCAATGTGTCGTAAAGCCTATTTTCCAACATTAACTCAATATTGAAAATACTTACATTATAATTTATAACCTAAAAATATAAATAATTAACAATGGATTGGTAAAATGAGGTGAAAAATTTTCTTGGTACATTACTCCACCACTGAACAAGTCATGATAGAATTGATTAATACCTAGTTGAGAAACTACAATACGTCATTTTGATAGACATGTAAATTTATTGAAGAAAGGCCAATAAAAGCCTCATTAAAAGGTTTAAAATTTTAATATGGTCTAATAATCCTCTTTTATGATTCATAAAACTTATCCAAGATCAAACCATGCTAAAAAATAAGTTCTATGTACAAAAAATACATAAAACCTTTCAAATCTTCCATCAGATATTTGGTAGGCAAATAAGAACCACTTTCATAAGATTATTTCATGGAGGAGAGAGAGAGACATGGAAAATTATATTATGTGATGTTTAAAACCTATATTACCTTCAAAATCATGGCATTGGTTTTGATATTAAGAGGCAGAGCTCCATGAATCATTATTAACAAGATTAATGCTCCTAAACTACTTATAAACCCAATAACTCAGTTTTGTTTATTTTCCAACATTTATAATATTGGTTGGTTAATTTTGGTGATTTAAAAGTGTTATATATACATTTAATAACCTCCAAATTACTAATTTCAATGTGAATACCCATGGACCAAACTTGTAATGACAATAAGGAGCCATGATTAACTATATTTTAGAGTTAGAGATAGGTTTAGGTAAGTTATGAAGTGTTTATATGCATAAATATGATTTAAATAAAAATTATCATAGTTTATATAATTCTATAAAATTACCTTATAATCAAAAAAGACACCAAAGTGGTTAGAGTTGCCATTAAAGTATCCAAATATGCATGCTCAACTAGTCTATCAAGACTATAGGTGTAAGTATGAAGTGCAAGTTTAGTCTAAATTTGAAGTTTTAAAGAGTGTTATATATTATATAAGGCTGTGGAAACATAAAAATATTTTTATGTAAAATTTTAAGGTCATAATAAAAAATTAAAATCCCTTCAAGATCACCCTTTAGGGGGAGTTGTAGGAAACATACAAACTCTATCAAGTATGCAGGCCAAAAGGAAAGTCCTTGGCAAAACTTGTGTGTTTCTCCCATTTTAGAATTAATATAAGAAATTTAAATAATACCCAATGTAACCAAAAATATACTTCAAGGATATGACAATAAAAAATATCAATTCAAGGATAGGGTTATCATGAGGTTTGAAGACAAAATGTCTACTTACAACTCTCTCTACAAGCTTGGCTAGTATGATTGTGAATAACATGATGAAGATCATTTTAGACACCAAGGATAAAATTACTTTTAAAATAAATATATTAATGATAATGAAAAATGTTTATAAATTTCAAATGGTGTTATAAATGACTTCTCAAGTCTCAATAATGAGAAATTATAGGAAAAAAGCAAGAAGGCTAACAAGTGTAAACCTCTTCTTAAACCCTATAGTCAAGATAGTAGCTCGTAAATAATTAAAAATATTAGTGAAAAAATAAAATCATACATATACATTATATAGGTTTTTTTCAAACATATAGGGGGTGATTTTAATCACTAAAATGAATATTGGATAAAACTAGGCCTAAAACCCTCTTCTCGATCTCCACCTATAGTTTGTAAGCTCAAGAAGGACTAGTTTTAACTTGTGTACTAAAATGATAAATTGCATGGGTAAAATATTATTATGAGGTATTATTATACCATATTCCCTTCAAATTTTTCCAATTTTATATAAGATAGAGGATTTGTTCTTTATGAACAATTCTTAACAAGTTAAGATACTTTAAATCCTCCTAAAGCCCTTAAGAGAGCCTAATGAATGAGGTCATAATTAGAAGGGGATCATATAAAAAAAATTACAATTAAATTATCTTGATGACCTATTATAACCTCATTATCACCTATTGTAATAATTATTTGGTATGTGTGAGAATGAAAGATACGATAATTAGCCTAAAAAGTTAGTCACATGCATGTTTTCATATATATGGGTTGTATAATAGTTTATAGATAACTAAAAAAGGATTTATAGGCATGGATAGATATATTATTATCTTTAATGGTATATTAAATTGGATCTCATATCATTTTGACAAGATTTAAGGTCACATAACAAGCCTAGATGAGGGATGTCCCTTACCTAAAGAAAGACTATGACTGGCTAGACCTTCTCAACTACCTCAAAGGTAGTAAAAACCTCATGGAACTCTTATATGCATCTACTGACATCCTCCAAATCCTCCTAAAGTCATAAATATGTTTATTATAATGGTGGATAATAGTTTTGAATATATTCTATGTATAGGTAGTTTACTATGGTCATAAGGCTATCAAGGATGAAAGAATCCTCATAATATATTTGTAAGCATCTAATGTCACCTATGTAAGGTTATGTAGATCATTAAACATATACAATAAATCCTTATGCCTCAAGGCTATTATAATCTTATATGGTATGAATTCATATTGTTATATTAATTTTAAATAATTTTTGGAGATTCAATTTCAAGGTTACCAATGTTTAGATGAGTTACATGAACTCCTACAATACTTACATAGAGTGACAAGCTATGATTTCATCCTTCAAATAAGACATTTGACATTAAATGAGTGGCAGGTCTACCCTCATTAACTTCTATTGAACTAGACAATTTTTGATAATGAATTATAGGGGTATAAGGATAGGGATGAATATGAGAAGAGGTTTGAGGTTCAATTTTAACTCTCACAAGGTGGAGAGCCATTGCAAGATTTAGGGTTGGTGTAGAAGGTTTATAAGTAGGCCCATTATAAATATAATAAATTTTAATTTCCCTTCAAATAAGAGGATGTGTAACTATGACAAGATGAAGTTAGCTTCAATAAGCATCTAACCATCTATGATGAACTCCTACACTATCCATCAACAAGATGTACATCAACACCTAGCCTAGAGTGTTGAGAATAAGAGGATAACACATTCTTTTTGGACTTGGTGGAAAGGTTTTTCTATTTTGTACCTTATTTTATGATTAATTATAGTTTATGTACCTTCTCCACATCTTGGTTCTCTCTCTCCTTTCTCTTATAAATTAATCCTTGATTGGAATTTTATGCATCCTTAATCTGAGTAGGCCAAAGCCCTACTCAAGTCAACACTTGTTCTTGCCTCTTGAGATTAAATAATGATTGTTTTAGCCTTATTCAAGCTTGATTTTCAATGTATACTTGTGATTATAAATTATTTATAGTGGTAGTCTTCTAACTCCATATATTTTATCCTCTCATCCTTACCTCTTTGAAATCAGGTTGGCTCTTTGTAGGTCACACGAAGTGTTGTAGATGGTGGCATAGGGAATTAGATGTTAAAGTTTGAAATTAGTGTTGATTTAATTCACCTTTTGGTTGTCCCTCATAATTCATGCATTTCTTAAGAACTCCATGTTGAAATACTAATATAAGGAGAACCTCAATTGGTATTCATGTAGTTTGATCAATCTTGCTTCACTTCATAAGTGCATAGGCAAGTGGAGGTCAAGATTTTGGTACATCATCCATTTTAATTTCATGTTTCTCTCTACATTTTCATTATCAATTTAATATGTTTAATATTAGTTTAGGTGAATCATTAAGGGAACTATCCCATATCTAGATACTCTCCTCATTGATTAGGCCACCCATAACCTAGAGGTGTTTCCATTGCTATCATCTAAGTAATAATGCTTAAACAACCTTATTAGGGGTGAAATTTAGATTTATAACAAAAACCATGTTACTCTATAACTTGTAACTGATGGTGGATAACTCTTCCCTATTGTCTAAGCACATGGATAATTTGAACCATTCATGAATTAAGAGTGATATATTATTATTTTTAAATAACATATCAATCCCTTTAATTTTAAATAAATTTAATCCAAATCTAATGAATGGTGAATAATACCCAATATTCTAATCCAAAAAAATGTTTAACCATGATGGACTCATTATAATTGACGCCAAGGATATTGAGTGTCACAAGACTTAAATGCACATAATTTATAATAGAAGATGCAACCACAAAATGTATTCATTGGAAGTAATGTCAAGTTTATTAAGTGTCACAAGACTTAAACATATATTACCCATAAAAAAATAAATTACACCACTATATATGGATATAGATTATACTTTCTTGATCAAAAGATAATCAATTATTTTCATGCCCCATCATTACTACATTGCCATAATATTTAATTTAAACCTACGTTTACCCTTTGAGACTATGACTTTGAAATATAAAAATGTGCATGAACAAGAATCATGTTATTTTAACTTTGAAAAATGTGTATGAAAAATAATCATGGCCCCTAAATTTTTTAAAATGATATATAATACCATTCCCATATATACTAAATTCTACCTATATTTTCAACCTGTAACATTTATCTTGTGACTATTTTTTTCATAGACCGATTAATATGTATTCTATTGTGTATTATTATTTACTTTGAATATTTAAAAATTGAGTGCATAAACATGCCATATTCCCCCATAATTTGTATCAATATGCCAATAAATGTCATGTGTTTGATTTCTATTTTGTTTTTTAATTTTATGAACTTGTACTATTTTATATATATAATATTTGAGTTACATTAAATATTTTAATTTTGTACTCTATATATTTGAAAACTATACTCTATCAAAATTCTAATTATTTTTATTCATGTAGTCTTGTATCTCTAAGACACGCCGAATATGATTCCTTCCTTTTGAGATGAGGCATGTAGCCTACAAGTCACTCATCTAAAAATACTATTTAATTATAACATGTGATAAGGATGGCATCATATAGCATTATGTCAACATGTTTATATTGTCATCATAGTAACATAATTTTAATTAAATCATGTATGTAACATACATAATGTGAGGCATGTAAACATTTTGTGTAGATAATAATAACAATGAGGCATAAACTAAATTAACCATCTATGGAATCAACTACAAAGTAAAAGTGCATGTGATATATCATGGAACTATTAATCAAGATCAAAAATCACAACTAACACACCACACAATGTCACATATAATACCAAGGGCTATGTATAATGGACATAGATATGTTACATCAAACAAGGCCAAAGGATCCCTACAAAGAATGTAAATAAAGATTTCAAGAAGGGACATTTTAAAATGTCACACAAAACATAGGGATAATGGCTATAAGAAATGAAAGTTTTCATATTTCATACATATTAATATAAAATATCATAGAGATGTTCAATTATTTATTTCACACAAGGATCAAAGGAAACACAACATAAGTAAGAAATGTCTATCCTATCATGAAATAAAGTAAAAATTATTTAAAAAACATAGAAATGGTGAAAATACTCTATTTCATACATATGTATCAAATTTATTTTATAAAAATGTATAATATCTAGGTGATATAATGTATGATATGAGTAATTATCAAAACATGTAGTATATGTAGCATGACATGGTAAAAATTTCATAGATAGATATAATTTTTTGATAATGTAACATGTATAATAGTATTCCCTCGGCATAGGCATGGCAACTAGGTAGAATGGAAACCATCATCTACGAATCAATGAAAAATGTATATCATGCATCATAGTCATATACCTCATTAAATGATTATTTGTATGGAAAAAATATAATATGATAAATACCAAACAAGTGATAAATATAATATGTAAATAATTAAACTAGTAACTCATGTCATTCTCAAGTCACAATTGTTTTTTCAAATATTTTGACTTTTTTTTAAGTTTGAAATATGTTTATTTTTATTATAAATTTTTATTTGTATATGTGTTTAAGGGAAAGCAAAAACGCTGAAAAAAATAGAATAATGGGAGGGATCTAGTTAAACTACAACATGTATAAATGTATAATTATTAGTAGATGTGATAACATGGAGATGTGGAGAAATTGAAAGTAATAAATATTCTTGTAATATATTTGTGAATATAAACAATGTAGATTGATAACATATGTGAAGATGAGTAGTTACATGGCCCTAGTTACTTAATGTCAATATGTGCTCATGTATTTAGAAAAATAAAGAGTATGTAATTGTGTAAGCTCAAATAGAAACCACTATATGTGTGGATAATTGAGATTAAATAAAACTCAAGTATAATGATTCAAAATATAATATTTATATTTACTATTTAATGAGTGTCGATGATGTTCTGAGTAGGATAGACAATCAACAAACAAGGGCCAAAAAAAACAAAACCATGGGCTAAAGTAATATAAGAATAAAAAGTATGAGTAGATAAGAATAATATATTTTATGAAAAGTAATAGAACTTAACCAATGACTTGGTCATCATGAAATTTAAATGGAGTTATTACATAACGTATGTAATCACCATTTGAATTACATGTTAAATGACCAATTGAAATGGGATGGTGTTGTGTAGGTCATGTGTTGTTAGGAGTCTCATTCTAATGTTTTTCATAATCATAATCATGATCATAATAGTATTATTATCCATGTAAGTTTGTAATGCCCATCTGATAATTTTCCATATGTATATGTATATGTAAATCCAATTGCACCATAGTGTGTTATTGAATTTTTTAATGTCTTTTGATTTTCCAAAATGTGATGTATCATGTGTTTTTATTATTATTATATTAGTTTTGTTTGTTGTAATGATAGATGAGTAAGTATTTTATTTTATATAATATTTATTTATGGATTAATTTGATATTCATATTATAACCAATTATGCTTCATGCTTGAATGTGACATAGTCATGACATTTACCTAATCTTCCCCCCATTTCTCTCATCCATGATTTTTATAATTTTGCATTACATCAATCCAGGGCAATGTCAAGGTGAAATATAATATACAATGTATTTTAAACTATTTCTATTATAACATTAACGGATCCAATTTAATATTTAGGGTTGGTAATATTACCCAAGTGTTATTTGTCATACTCCATATATTGAAGAAGTATCATGCTAAATATATTAGCCTCATGAAAAAATGAATTCTTTAAATTGGTAAATTTATTAACATCAATGTGAATATTAAGCATCAAAGGATATAAATATACAGAAATATTTCCCTCTAAAATAGAGCCCCTCTTGGGAGAGGCCCCTCTTTGTATTGGTAGAGTAGAGTCTATCTATTATCTACCTCTTTTGGAACCATATTAGCCTTATTTGGTATGTCTTTCTTTTGAATGTCCTTTGTAATAAACATTCTTTTGAATATGTTGATTTGCTTAGTTTGAGGTTGTTTTTATAATGCTTATTTTTTAGCTTATTCTTGTATGAACTTATATGTTTATATTTTTTTCCTCTATACTTACTTTTTATGTATAATTTATTATTCTTCATGTTCCATTTGTAACCTTTTTTGTTTAATTTTTTTTTTGTTTTCAGTCATTTCTTTTGATTTTTCTTTTTTTTTAAATTTTCCCTTTGTTCTTCTTGATATTATTGGCTAAAAGATTAAATATTTATAATAACATGACAATGTTTTTATATATGTTTAATATTAGATTTAATTTATGGGAACCTTATGCATAAATCCTAGAATTTTTCTCATTTTTGTTGTGATTTAATATTTTAACATGTATTAAAACTTTGATTATGATCATTATCTTGAACTATATCCTTTCCATTGTACTTGGAAAATAACATATCCATAGTAGTTTCTAATTTGTCCCTTTTTTCTACATATGAATAATCTTGATATGTTATAAATCACATAGGTGTGAATCACTATGAGATGAGTATTGTTTTGAATTAGTAACATTTAAATTTAACTTAAGATACTTGTCAACTACTAGATCTTGTATATCATCATCCTCATTACCATATAATTCTATAATTATGAAATTAGGATCTTCAAAGTTGGCCAAAAGAGGGAGACATAGTAATTGCTTCTTATTTCTATTTATATTATTTTATTATCATGATTAATGTTTTAATATTATTTACTTAACTCACATCATATTCATTCATTCAAGTGTGATGTTTATACATGGGGTATAATGGAATGATCCTTAAATTATGATTGAGTCACTTTGAAATATATGAAAGGGGTGTCATCTACTAAAAGAATATATTCATATCAATCATTTATAAATTTGACACATCTATGGAATGTATAAGGTAAAAGTTTCATGGCATGAATCCAATGTCTTCCCAAATGTATTTTAGATTGTAATTAGTTGGTAATGACTTGAATAATAATAGGCATCATCTTGTGACTTGCTAGTAAATAAAATGTGTTAGATCAAAGTGTTTGATGGGGATTATTATCAAATACTTCTATATTATAATGTAATTTTTGAATTATACTCATGTATATACCTAATTTTTGTAAGAAAGGATAGCTAAAGATATTCATCCCCAAACCAACATTGACCAACACACACTTGATTATATTTCAATATATCTGAGCTTGAATGAATAGTGGAAGATCTTGATCTATGATATTATTAGAAGGTAAGCCTTCCTTATGTAAGGTGATGATGTTGTTAATGTATTTTATTGTATTTATGATATAATAAAATGATGTTGCTTGTGTATCACTTGGATGAGTTGTATCACATTGTGCATCATATGATATATCTTTGAATCCTATTGATCTTTTTAATAAATAAAAAATATAAGTTTTATCAAGGGTGTTATATAATTGATAAATGATATCATAATACTTATATTGAATTTCTTTCCTTGTGGGAGGTGGAGGGAAGTTAGGAGTGACATGTTAACCACCCTAGATCTATCATGTCAGGTGAGCTACCCATCCTTGTCTAGTGTTGACAACATGAAAATTGGAGTTTGATATAAGCCATGGGTGAAAAATATGAGGATGGTGATCAAGGTAATCTTGACATCTAGGTCCATGAGGAATGAACTAAGTCATTCACACCCATTGGCACTTGGTTGTAATAGTTAATAGATCACATTTGATATTGCATAAATATGAATTATGGAATGTTTGATATTGTACATTATGTATTTTACCATTATTATGATATTTGACTTTGATTAATGTGTGTGTGTGTGTGTGTATATATATATAATGAATTAAAAACTTATTTTAAAAATAAAATAAAATTCTAAACTTAGAAATGTGTAAGAATAATTGATATATTATAACCATGATTTGATTTTAAAGCTTTAAATTTTTAAAATGGGAGGAAGGATATCACTCTTCAAGATGTGTTTTCTTCATAGTCTCTTAGATATATTAATCCCAGTCATAAAATAGTGAACACATACTAGAAGCACTAACTATGGAGGATCCCACCATCCTATATCCATATTATCCCCTCTCTAGTCTAAGTTGACAATAAATTCCTAAGGTTAACTATTTACCAGTGTACTATACTAACAAATGGTCAATGACTTTCTATGGATGATTTTTCAACACTGGGTTTTTATGATGTACTATGAGGTAAATGGAAACTAAAATCCATATATAAATCTATCTAATGGATCAAGTGTTGGGGTAATACTCTTCACACCATAACAAAGGGATAAATAAAGATCACTTTTCACAAAATAACAGCTACTATGAGTTTTAAATCTACCAAAAAATAATTTATATAAACTAAGGGAAAGAAAAGAAAAAAGAAATTTGAAATTGAAAACCAAAATAGAAAATCAATAGATCAAAAAATGTATAGGTTCACCAATATGTTCTACCCTATTTTTAATCTAATAGTAAATATTTTGTACTAATAAGTGTAAAATCTAATCTGTATCTAAATGTTAAAGATGTAAAATAACTAATAATTCTAATTTTTTAAATTGATAAATATTTTTGAAAACTCTAATAAGAAATGTAATTATCTCAATCAATACTTTTGTTGACTATTTCAGATATTTAAGAGTGAGAATTTGACGAAGGATATGAATATGCATAATCAATATTAGGACTAGACTCTGAAACTATTTTAGGACAAATCAATTCTCCCTAGATCACAATGTAGGCCATTCATATTTGTTGACTGTAAAATTATCCCAATTAACTGTGAATGGTGACTAATAAAGAAATGCCAAAAAAAATTTATAGTAAAGGTTCAAGGACAAAATTTAAGAATATTTTTGGACAAGATTATGATCCATATATATTATTATAGGTTGGTCATGTTCATTTACCACATATGTTTTTGAGTTGATAATGATGAAAAATTATCTATTGCACCTTCTAGGTTTATGTCTACTAAGTATTATTACATATCATTTCTTTTTTTATTTCATGTAATTAGTTATTTTCCTTATTTTCTATATTAAACCCTAAGGGGATATTTAAATGTTAAAAACTTAAAAAAAAGAGTGGAGTGTAATGGGATGAGATAAGCCCTATTACCCCATTATGATTGGTAACTACTTATGCATACAATAATCTATTGAGGAAACTCAAACCCTCATAGTTCTCCAACCTATAGTTATTATCAAATATTTATCCTTATCTATATGTATGCAACTATAAATATGGTTTTGATACATGACAATGATAGGTCTTGAATTACTTTGAGATATTTTAGGCTTAGATGATGAAATTTCCTTATGGATGATCTTATATTTTGGAAGAGTAGCCAATATTTCTTAATGTGTAATAGTGTGAAATTTATCAATAAAAAGTGCCAAGTTATAAACTAAGTGGGGATAATGAATGAAATTTTATGTGTATTTATAGAAAAATATTTTTGAAATTTAATTTAGATATCTTTATGAAACATGTGATAAGACCAAAAATATTATTTAAATTTGAGGAAACTAGCCATTATTTTGTGTTAGATGTGGCTTCTCCAAATAGATAGGTGTATGAAAACAAACTTATCTACTCATAGCATACTTATACCAAAAAACGAGAGAAAACTATTTTGATATGGCAGAGCTAAGGGTAGTATAAAATTATATTTTAACATTTAAATTGGAATAGTGACAACAATAAAATGGTTAAACTGGCATATAGATAAACGAAATTATGTATTTTTTTACCAATCATGTAGTTTAGGATGTAAAAAATAAACATTGTCATGTACTTATGACTAAATTTATGTGACTACACCTGCTTAGGTTGGAGTTCTATTAAAATCCTATCTAATACAATTGAATCACTATAAATTAGTAGTGTTACATCAATGAATCTATAATAATTAAAGTATTGATACAATATGATTATAGAGTTATCATAATAGTGATAAAAAATTCAATATTTTATTATATATGTTATTTATATGTATTTATTCTAAATAATTGCATCATGATGCTTCTCTCTTAGATAAAGAGGGAAAACCTTTTTTGTATCAATGTTTACAATATAGTTTAAACTCACAGCTAGACAATAACATGAAATATGAAGTATGGGGAAAAACACATTCATTTGTTGCAACCACCCAAGATTATTGGTCTAACTAAGGAGGAATGATGAATATAACATTTGAATTCAAATTCCTCTTTTCTTTAAAATGAAAAAATTTCACAATCCTGAAACCATGGGAGTTAATTTTTAAAAACCATCATCTAATCATAAATCCTTCAAAAGTGTATGCATAATTTTTGATACAGGTGACCCCACATCGATACACATGGATTATAATAGTCCATTCACTATTACAAGTATATTTTCTTAGATGATATGAGTAGGTCACCCTACACACACACACACACACACACACACACACACACACACACACACACACACACACACACACACACACACACACACACACACACACATATATATATAGAGAGAGAGAGAGAGAGAGATTTACAATATCCTATGGGTAACTCACCAAATTTTTATTTGTGCATTTTTGCATGAGGTTACCTTTAGATATACAATTTCCATATTAATGATAAATTAAAAATTAACATTCAAGATAAATCATGGTATTTTTTTAAGAAGTAAATACTCCTAATGTAAAATACCAAATATCTATAGAATATATTCATTAAGTTCTATATGTAAAAAATGACTTCAAAAGCTAACATATATATTTTAAATATATTTATTATAAGAGGTAAACAAAGGAAGTTTAAAATTTTAATCAAGGTCATTTATTGATCTCATCACACCCCTAACATAACCTATTTATAGGCCTTGAGTAACTTAAATTTCATCATATGTTAGGTACATAGTTCTATAAAATTTAAGGGTCTAGATGAGGAATTTCCATACCTTAAGCAAAATCATTTAATCGTTTGAAATTTATTACATATAATAGTCTCTAAAAATTCATATAATTCCCCATTCCATGTCAATTTTATAGTAGTAAATTGGAAAGGAGGAGGATGAAAGGTTATATCCAACCCATTTAGTCTGTAATTTCTTACTGCATTAATTTAAATTTTGGATGCTATGAAGTGTTTCACTTATATTATTTCCTTAAAAGTGACATTTTATTCATAGATTAGGAGTTATTTCTCCCCACCTATGTATACAAGAGGGAAGATATTCCCTACCAATATGATCCATGAGGGTTAGATAATGATTTTTTACCTATGTTTTTCTTCTTCTAAAATTTTTGTCCATATATTTAACATCAATGTGATTTAATATTATAATTTATAGTGTAGTTTCCTCTTCTCATTGACCTTGAATTATTCTCTTTTTCATATACTATGTTATCTCTTCACCCTTTTTTAAATAATTAAAAACATATGAAGAAAAATATTTAATTAATATATCTCCTACATAAAGATTTGGATTCACGTCTAGGTCAAATTTGATATCATAATTGTGTAGATGAAATTCACATGATTTTGTACTCCATGAGTTTCCTTATCATAAAAATAAAATAAGGAGTGAAAATCACTTAAAACTTTAGGTAGATCACAATAGAGTTGCAAAAGTAGAATTTCAGCCATTGTTTGTTATGTTAGAGAGCATACACCCTTGAAAGTGGAATAAACTATATTATATGTATAGTCAATTGGATCATTTCCTGTACGTTTCCCTTTACATTAGAGATCTCTTCATCATTTACATGTTTCTTCTACCTCTTTTAGTTCTTATTCACTTTTTCTCTTTCTTTAATCATTTGATTATGATGATTGTACCATTGAGAATTTAAAGATTAAATACTAGTATCTCTCTTCATAAAAAATTCTTCATGATTGATTCTATCAGTTTAAGTGGAAAGATTTTTGAAAGATCCCCCAAGCCTTGACTTGATGGTTTCCATGGTCACAATTATCCAAGTTTCTATTTATTCATTATTTTGAATTCCAATTTATAAGAATGGTTTTTTATCTAGATAAATAAGGGATGACATTTAAATTTTAAAAATATTCTAAGCAAGATCCTTAATGTTTGTAGTAAATATATGATATTTTTGTAATGTTATAGATGGCATTGATGTAGGAAAGTTCTCTTATAAAGGTGGTGTTACTATGATGAGTTTTTGAATATTTTATATTCCTCTTATGCTTCACTAGATACTAAATCTAACCCATTTTACTTAGTCTCCATAGCCATGATTAATACCCTAGAGACTCAATTTATTCTATGGAAACCAGTAATTCCTTATTTAATGGGACATGGGGTTTTGATTACTTCTTCCCAACCCTTTTCTCTTCAAATTTTTTTCATTATATATTTTTTTTATACTTTCAACATTGACCTTTCTTCTTCCTTTTATATTTACTCACTTGTAAGAACCTAATGCTTCATTTCAATAAAAGCCCCAAAACCTAAGTTGAAAGCATTAGAATCCTTATCCTCTCTGATGTTTATGATTTTGATGTCCTCATATATAGTTTCATTTATTTACTCAAATTGATTTCCAATATCAATATGGATGACTAAAAAGGTCATATGAGTATTTTTACTTGTTATCACACATCCAATACTTTAGGATTGTCTCCATGGGGAACTAAGTGTAGGAATTATCAGCCTTTTCCTAGGCCTAAAAGATGAAGGCATATATTCTAACTTATTATGGTGTATATTCATATCCTTTCATATGAATTTAATGATGAGAGAGATAATCTTAATTTTCTTATCAAATTATCTTTGTATATTTCTCAGTCACTATGTTCTCCTCTTATTCTTATAGTGGTAATTTTCATAGTGCTAAGAAGTCATCCCATGACAAGTTTTATTTTTGATATCTCAAAAGTTTTTGAAAAATAATATGGATTGCGTATTGATTATATAGGGACTTTGGTATTCCTTTTTTAATGTTTTAATTCCATTTTTATCAACATATTAAGTAATAAATTGGGCACATTGACATACATGTTATGTATCAAATGGTCGATGAGTTTTAAATGAATTGAATACAACATAGAATTTATACATTCATAAGAGATTTAATTCATTACGAAGATGGATACCTCAACCCATAATAGAGGTAGTGATGACTGAAGTGTCAAGTGTTAATACAAATCTTTTTTTATCAACCATGAAAAATTCATTCCTTGCTAGTGGAACATTTACTCTCTATTTCCATATCTCTCCCATCATGTTAAGGATGATTAGTTCTACTATTAGTTTTTACATAATGATAAAACGCAACCCATTTATGGTGGATACATCATTTATAATAATTTATAATAATTATTACATTACTTTCTCATCAAACTCTACTAACTTCTCTAAGTAGTTTAGCCATATTGCATCTCTATATATTGTTACTAAATTATGTCTTCTTATTATCACTATATAGTTTATTGGTTTATTTCATCAATGAATCTACATAGCTTGGATGTAAGAGTCCATTAAAAGATAACTACTAATTCTAGATGTCACCACATGGAATATTATGTGTTTTGTGTCACCTTTGCTTAGGCGCATTTATATCTAGATCATTGGTTGTCACTCTTGTAAATTCATCAAAACCCTAGCTCTTCATCTTCATAATGACCTTGGAAAAAATGGGTTAGTCAGATTACAATGTTAAGCTAACCCCAAATATTCATGTATCAATGGGTACTACCTACCTATCCATTACTTTGAAAAGGGCCTCAAATTGGTGTAGTTATCCCCTAATATGTTGGCTTATTTGTGCACAAGGTTGAAATATGTTGAAATCAAATACAATAGTGACCTAGATTATAAGTTATAAAATAGGAACCATGGTATGATACATCAGTACTTTAGACCTACATATGTGTTTTCCTTATGAATGATTGTAAATAGGATAAAATAGGTAAGCTTTACTCACTTTAATCCTTTTGGTAAGTTTCCTTATGAGAGGCATGAATTTATTATTTCTTTGCTAGGTGTTGATTGAATGAGGATCAATAGTGAAATATATCAATCCTTTATGGAAATATCCCATATTAAATTACTTAGGCTAACCATAGTGACATGCTAAAATTTACAAATTTTTTTGAATATAGGGCATTGGACATTTACATTGACATAGGGCACTTATGTTGACATAGGCATATGACCGGGACATAAGTGTTTGAGAATCTAAAAAATAATTATAGGTATAGAACTTACAGAGATAGAAGATAAGTAGGCTTAAATCACTTTGAGCATGATAGAAGCCATAGGTCATTAGAATAACCTTGTTTAGACTAAGAGATAAGTAACTTATCAAGATAGATAGTGTATGTAATCCATTCAATAGTATTAATGTCTAAGAATTGATGGGTATAACCATGATAGTTATTTAACAAGTGTATAAGATTAAGGTGATATATAGTCTAGATTTAGTATCTGTACTACATGAGTCATGGATTACGAATTTCATATGAGCATAGTTATTATATTATAGGGATTAGATGGAAAAAATTATCAAATTTATAAGATTGAGGGTGAAATGACATATAAATTTATTGCATTGTATATCATATTGGTACAATTGAATTAGATGATAGGACATGGACGTTTTTTATGCACACACTTTTCTATTCTCATAATGGTAATGAAGCTAACAAAGTAATAATTATGAATGTAAAATATGTTTTTAATGGTTGATTTAGTCTATATAATTTTACATACAAACCTTGTATGTGGATCCACCTTTTACATACAAACATATTATGGGGTTCCAGCTTTACATATGAGCCAAGTATGCGGCTCTAATGTTTTCATATTGAGCCTATTAAATTTTTAAGATTAGTTAAATGATATTTGAGTAGTTATATTCCAAATCCATGGTTTTACAAAGTTTCACTCAAATTGGGGCATAATCACCACAATATCTAATATTTTAGAGACTAGCTTGGTTTGTATACTTATTTGTGTATTTATTCTTTGATTTTTAAATTTTAAGTGTGTCATCAATCTTCCTTAAATCAAATTTCATATCATATATATACATTGATTTATTCACATTTCATATTACGTTTAAATGGATCAATATGGACACTTAGAGCCTTTCCCCAAAGAAAATGTGTGTTTTCACGAAGGTATAGAATATCTTTATCATTTTTATGTAGAATTATCAATACTATGATAAAAGGGCACATTTTTAAAAACATACATATGATATTATAACCTTGAAAATCTTAATATTGATATATATTTATCATGCACTACTTCTGTATACATATATGAATTATCTGTCCACACTTTATATCCATTCATCTATTTATGCACTTGGACTTCTTGATTTAATGTCAATCACCTATAGGGATTTCATAGTATATGTATAATTCACTTATTATCATAATAAAATCATATCTTTATCATTATATCATTATTCTCATTCCTCAAATAGATTTTATTATAGTCATAAGTTTCCAACTATCAAATTCACCCATCTATATTAGATTTATTTTTACATCTTATAATAATAATTGTCCTATAATTCAAATATTTCATAAGTTGGTCTATCTATTTTGTGTGTTGGTGGTAGAACAAGTTACCTACATAATCACCTATTTAAATGCACTAGGGCTAAGTTTTTTTGATATCTAACATTTATCTAGTACCTATCTATCTAACACCTATCAATAACACATTTATCACTTGATCATAGAGAGGAAAAATGATAAAGATTAAAAATAAGAAACCCCTTAAAGGATTTAGCCTTTTCCAAGTCTGAATCACATAAATCCAAGTCAAATTTACATATTATCAAGAGTCAAAATCTAGGTTATATGTTAATTTTGAATAACTACATGTGGTTTGAGGAAAATTTTGAGTATTATAATATAGGGAATTATCATATATTAATTAGGAAGTGGTTTTACTTAGATCAGCCAATCTTATTCATCATTTTTTAATATAGGCAAACCTTATGTCAAAAGTGGAGATAGGGTTTAAGGTGAGGAGATATAATCTTGGACTTAAACACAAAAAATCATATTATATTACATAAAATAATAACTTACAATAATGGAGAATGATCTATGATGGAATAGTCTAATGTATCTCACTAGGAAATTTCAAGTAGAGCTTAGACATATTTAGTTAACACATCCATCTAGTTGAGACTAGATTTGTCCAGGTAGGTCCAAACACTCAGTTTTTAGATCTAAGTGAGTCTATATTTAGTTATAGTCCTTCCTAACATCTCTACACAATTTTAAACCCAAATGAAATAATAATAACCCATGTATTTAGTCTTCTTAGTAAATTTTATAAATATTAATAGTAAAGTACCATTGAACACTTATTTTTATAATTAATTCTACGTAAATTAGATATACTTTATATAATTTGAATATTCATAGTTTCACAATTATTTATATCACTAATTCAAAGTAAGTTAAAATAGTAACTTAACATAATTTCATTGTTTCAAGGGTTTGTAATTTCCTTTCATTTCATTACTACAAGTGTCTATACTTTCCTTATATTTAATATCATGTCTATATTATTTAATTATGTGTGTATATTTCAATTTTATTTTATGGTAAGATTTCAACATATATTATCATTTACTTTATTATGAATTAATTTCAATCACGTGAGTTTACTTTGTATAAGATTTTTCCTTTAAATCATGTATGTTTACTTCAAGCAAAGTGTTTTACCTTTTAACAAAAAAAAATGTATTATTTGTTAAGGTGTGGAGCTAAAAGCTTCACCAAAGGAATGTCTTGCAAAGTTGCAGGTTTACACAGTCACCGATGTCAGTCAGGAGCGACCAACGTCAGTCAGGAGCAGTTTAAGAGATGCCAACGTCGACAGGGATCGGTCGATGTCGGTCACAGGCAAATAGGTAGGAACCAATGTCGATTACCTGTGCATCCAGAAAGCTATTTTCATGGACAAAATAGTGTGTTTGCATGTCAGGATTAAGTCATAGTCTTAAGTCCACATCTCTATCTTTAGTAAGACTATTTTAGATCCCTTGTTTAAGAGGCATAACTATTGGTTGTAAATGCATGCTCTTGTTTCCTAATTATTATATAATAGGATAGATCTTCTTAACTTAATGACATGTTGAATACAATAGTAAAAAATTGTATATGTGAATCATTCCAGGTTGTTGGAGTTGATTGTACTTGAGAGAGAGAGAGCTCTTGAGGGAAAGAGATCTAGAGAGAGATCTGTGCATCTGAGAGAGGTGTGGAAGAAAAGAAGTTTCTTCAATTATATTCCTTTTGTAAAGAGTTTAATACAAGTTTTTAGGGTGGTTTCTTATATATCTTATTGTTTGCTATTATCTGATTCTAGTTACTTATCATTCTGATTTAATTCTACGTTTATTGCTTTCATATTGTAATCAACATTGTTGGTTGATCCCCAACAAGTGGTATCAGAGCTCAGGTTCACTAACAAGTGGTTCAGATCTGTGTAGTGTGTATTGATTATAGGATACTCATAGGGGTTTCTATAGGGATTTCTGTTTGAGTGGGAGAAGCAATGGCAGAAGAAAGTAAACTGAGAATGGAGAAGTTCAATGGCAAAAATTATCAACATTGGAGAATGTAGATAGAGGATTATCTGTATCAAAATGATCTATACTTACCATTAGGTGGGATTGCAAAGAAGCCCATAGACATGGATGATGAAGAATGGGAAGTTTTTGATAGAAAGGCTCTGGAGTCTATAAGACTGAGTCTAACATCTACTGTGATATCTAATTTATCATAGGCAAAGTCTACGGTAGAGTTAATGACTACTTTAGCAAATTTATATGAAAAACCCTCAGCTTCAACTAAGGTATATCTTATGAAGCAGTTATTTAATTTGCGTATGAAGGAAGGTGGATCTGTATCTAATCATTTGAATGATTTCCATGGAATTGTAAATCAATTAAGTTCAGTCAAAATAGTGTTTGATGATGAAATTAAAGCTCTTTTAATATTATGTTCTTTGCCTGAAAGCTGGCATAGCTTAGTAATGGTAGTTAGTAATACTGCATCTGCTTCAAATATTTTAAATGTAGAGGATGTTGTTAGTGTAATCTTGAATGAAGAAATTTGTAGGAAAAGCACAGAGGAAACATTAGGGAATGCTTTAAGTTTTGAGAGCAAGGGAAGGCAAAAAGAGAAGAGCAAGAAAGGGAGATTAAGGTCTAAGTCAAAGGTGAGAGGTAGATCTAAATCCAGAAATAGTAGGAAGCCACAATGCTAGAATTGTGGAAAGATAGGGCACATAAGCAGAGATTACTGGTCAAAGCCTGAGGACAATCAACACGAAAGAAAAGAAGAAGCAAAGGTTACAGGTATTGCACAAGATGCTTTAATATTCTCTTTGCATAATAATATAGAATCTTGTAGATTTTGGTGCATCTTTCCATGCAACCCCTAATAGAGAATATTTTAGTGACTATGTCCATGGAGATTTTGGAATAGTGTATTTAGGGGATGATGAGCCTTGTAAAATTATTGGCAAAGGAAAAGTGCAGCTAAAAATGCAGAATGGCAACACATGGGTGTTGAGAGACGTCATGCATGTTCCTAGCTTGAAGAGGCATTTGATTTTTGTAGGAAAGTTAGGGGATGAGGGTTGTACAGTAACTCTCATAGCTGAATCTTGGAAGGTGACCAAGGGTGCACTTGTAATGGCCAGAGGTAAGAGAGTAGGTACTCTCTATTTATGTAATTGTGTTACTAAAAATTCTCCTTCTCTATTATCTACTTCAGATGTGGATGCAAAATTGTGGCACTCTAGGCTCGGCCACATGAGTGAGAAGGGAATGTCAATTCTTAAGTCAAAAGGTAAGCTTTCAGATTTGAAAAGCATAGATCTATATTTTTGTGAGCACTGTGTTTTTGGGAAATAGAAGAGAGTGAGTTTTCTCAAGACTGGATCAACAAAGAAGAAGCATAATTTGCAGCTTGTTCACATAGATGTGTGAGGATCGGCTCAGGTTGCTTCTATTGGAGGATCACAGTACTATGTTTCATTCATAGATGATGCTACAAGAAAGGTATGGGTCTATTGTATTAAGAAGAAATCTGATTTATTTGAGACTTTTAGGATTTGGAAAGCTATGGTTGAGAATGAAATAGGTAGAAGATTGAAGTGCCTGAGATCTGACAATGGTGGTGAGTTCTGCAGCTACAAGTTCAACTGGTATTGTTATATTCATGGAATCTATAGGCAGAGGATGGTTCCAAGGACACCTCAGCAGAATGGAGTTGTTAAAAGGATGAACAGATCAATAATGGATCGTGCAAGGTGTATGATATTGCATGCTAGTTTACCCTTAGAGTTTTGGGTAGAAGCTGTTGATACTGCAGTGTACCTAGTTAATAGAGGACCCTCTACAGCTCTGAATGGTGGAATTCTAGAAGAGGAATGGACAGGTAAAAAGGTAGATCTCTCATTTCTCAAAGTTTTTGGTTGTGAAGACTTTGTGCACATTGATAAGAAAAATAGAAAGAAGATGGATGCTAAGTCTATGAGGTGCACATTTATTGGCTATGGCTCTGATAATTTCGGATTCAAGTTTTGGAATCTAGGAACTAACAAGATAATTAAGAGCCGTGATGTTGTTTTCAATGAAAAAGTGATGTATAGTGATTAGCTAAAGAAGTTGAATCAATCTGGGCAGATCAATGGAGAATCAAATGAGGTGACGGTCCAAAATGAGCTCACAGGAAAAATTAATCACAGAAAGGAAAACACAGAGACCGACGTCAGCCAGATAGGAACTGACATTGGTAGGATAGAAACCGATGTCGATCATACAATGACCGATGTCAGTTAGGAAGGAACCAATGTCGGCCAGGTAGAACTGACGTCGGCCAGTTACAGGCCTGGAAGTGACTGAGGTCGGTCACTATCAGAGAATTTGGGTGGATAGTGTGTTGTGAATGAGTCTCAGATGCCCATCAGGAGGTCAAAAAGGGTAAGTAAACCTCCAATTTGATATTCCCCTTCATTATTCTATTTATTGCTAATTAATGTTGGAGAACTAGAGAGTTTTGAAGAAGCAATACAGGTAGAGTCCAAGAATCAGTGGGAGCATGGCATGGTTGAGGAAATGGAGTCCTTGAAAGAGAACCAAACATGGGATTTTGTTGAGCTACCAGCAGGTAAGAAGACACTGAAGAACAGATAGACCTATAGATTGAAGCAAGGTGAGAACGGATAGATGAGATATAAGGCCAGGTTGGTAGTGAAAGGATTTGCACAAAAACTAGGTATTGATTTTGGTGAGATATTTTCTCCTGTTGTTAAATTGACTTCTATACGGACTGTATTGTCTTTAGTTGCTATTGAGGATTTTCATCTTGAGCAAGTTGATGTTAAGACAGCGTTTCTTCATGGAGATTTGGATGAGGAAATATATATGGAATAGCTAAAAGGATTTGAGGTCAAAGGTAAGGAGAAGTTAGTGTGTAGATTGAAGAAAAGCTTGTATGGCCTCAAGCAAGCTCCTAGATAATGGTATCTGAGATTTGATAGGTTTATGACTGAGCATGGCTACAGTAGGTGTCAATTTGACCATTGTGTGTATTTTAAGAGATTGGATAATGGTAGATATATTATTCTATTGTTGTATGTAGATGATATGCTGGTTGTAGGATCACACATGCAAGATATCTCTGAGCTTAAGGTGAAATTAGCTCACACATTTGCCATGAAGGATTTGGGAGTAGCAAAGAAAATCCTTGGCATGAGCATTAAGAGAGATAGGAAAAATCACAAGTTGATTTTGTCTCAAGAGGATTATGTGAACAAGGTGTTGAAATGATTTAATATGCAGGATGCAAAACTAGTAAGCACACCTTTGGCTGGACATTTTAAGTTGAGTAAAGAAAAATGTCCTAATTCACATGACGAGGTAGAGTAAATAAGTAGAGTTCCATATTCTTTTGTAGTAGGGAGTTTAATGTATGCAATGGTTTGTACTAGACCAGATATTGCCCAAGCAGTTTGAGTTGTAAGTAAGTATATGGCCAATCCAGGGAAGGAACACTGGAAAGTAGTTCAGTGCATCCTTAGATATCTAAGAGGAACCAGCATTAGGCATTTGTGCTTTGGAGGTTTAGATACTTCTCTACATGGCTATGTAGATTTAGACATGGCAGGTGATTTGGATGGCAAAAGGAGCACCACATGATATGTTTTCACTATTGGTGGAACGGCGGTTAGCTGGATATCAAAGTTGTAGAAGGTTGTTGCCTTGTCAACTATAGAAGCAAAATATATTACAATTATAGAGGCTAGCAAAGAGATGATATGGATGACATGGTTCATGGAAGAGCTAGGAAAGGAGCAAGAGATTTGCAAATTATATAGTGATAGTGAGAGTGTAATTCATTTGGCTAAGAATTCAGCCTTTCATTCAAGAACAAAGCACATACAACTTAGGTACCACTTCATAAGATAGGTATTGGAGGATGGTGAGTTGAAGCTGGAAAAGATCCATACAGATAAGAACCCTATCGATATGTTAACCAAGCTGATTACAAAGGAGAAGTTGAATCTTCATTCAGCTTCTATTTGTCTTCATGATTGAGTTGAAGATGGAGGAGCTAGAAGATGCTGCTATACAGGTACTGGTGCAGTTGTTTATCTCCAAGTGGGAGATTGTTAAGGTGTGGAGCTAAAAGCTTCACCAAAGGAGCATTTTGCAAAGTTGCAGGTTTACACAGTCACCAATGTCAGTCAAGAGCGACTGACATCGGTCAGGAGCAATTTAGGAGATGTTGGTGTCAACAGGGATCAGCTAACGTCGGTCATAGGTAAACAGGTAGGAACTGACATCGATTACCTGTGCATCTAGAAAGCTATTTCCATGGACAGAACAGTGTGTTTGCATGTCAAGATTAAGTCATAGTCTTAAGTCTGCGTCTCTATCTTTAGTAAGACTATTTTAGAGCCCTTGTTTAAGAGGCATAACTATTTGTTTTAAATGCATGCTCATGTTTACTAATTATTATATAATAGGATAGATCTTCTTAGCTTAATGGCATGTTGAATAGAATAGTACAGAATTGTATATGTGAATCATTCTAGGTTGTTGGAGTTGATTGTACTTGAGAGAGAGAGAGATCTTGAGGGAAAGAGATATAAAGAGAGATCTGTACATTTGAGAGAGGTGTGGAAGAAAAGAAGTTTCTTCAATTGTATTCCTTCTGTAAAAAGTTTAATACAAGTTTTCAAGGTGGTTTCTTGTATCTCTTATTGTTTGTTATTATTTGATTCTAGTTACTTATCATTGTGATTTAATTCCATGTTTATTGCTTTCATATTGTAATCAACATTGTTGGTTGATCCCCAACATTATTAATTGCATCATTTCCTATACAAAAACTAGATTATCTATCTATTAATAATATAAAGTGGTTTATTGTTTCATATATAGTTTAGAATCATTTTAAAGTATGTGCATATGGATTGATAATTAAATGCATTACATCCTATATAATGGATTATAAGTTCATAATATTCATTACCATAATCAATTTTAATTTTGTGTTGAGTACAACATTGAGATATAGTAATAATAGATACATGTTCTTAAAAAAATTATGTGTATATACAAATTCCTTAATAGAATGGTGATAATGAAAATAAATATACATTTAATTTAAAACCCGGTGGTTGATAAGTTCCTAATATTTTTTTACATCTATTTTATTTTTAATGTTGAAAGATAATGAAAAGTATAATCCTTTTTATTTTCTTTTCATATAAATGAAAACCCTAATTTAATGATGAACATGAAAATACATATATTTTTATTTTAAAAAAGATTTTCTAAGTACAAAATATTCATTTTCAAATGTGATTTTTATTTTTTTAGAGTATATCATTAAGATATAGTAGATTATATATTTAAATCTATTGTATTTATATATAAATGAGTGTTCTAATATAACCATCAAAATTAAAATACATGTACATTTTTTTAAACATATGTGTTTACATTTTAATATCCAGTTTGTGTACATTGTTGAGATCTACCAACTGATAAGTTCATAAATTATGTCTTTAGATCTAAAATAAGTTTTAATATATTATAATAATACATCATTGAAATATTTTTCATGCTAGATATATAGCTTCACACTTATGTAATAATTTTCATATGTTGTTTAATTCTTTCTAGGAAATTAGGTGTTTAATTCCTAAATAGATAAAGGGTCTGAATAATATACATTAGTAAATAGATATGATTTAATTAACCTAATTATTGGTGTAAATAGATAATATTTTGTCTTTCTATAAATATATAAGTATGTAAGAGAGATTAGAACTTAGCTTATTTTAGTTGATCTAGAATAAGAAAAATTTTGATACTAGAGGAGTAGGATTAGAAAATAAGTTAAAATAGGTTCTTCAACTTCATTTATAATCTATATAAGAACATAAAAAGTGGAAACCTTTTTTTTTTGTGCTATAGTCCTATTCTAGTGCTATTGTCTTGAGGCTAAAATCTTTCTAGGTTCTTTTTGGTAGGTCTGTGTTACTTTATCTATGAAATTTCAAGGCCTAGAAGCTTACAAAGCTCATCATGTGTCTAATTCAATCTTTAAAACCATTAAGATCTCCTAGTTCTTGAATTTGAATTAAAACTAAGGAAAGAAGAGAAGAGTTTAGTGTGTAAAGGATATGATAGATGTACTTCACACCTGATGTGTGGGCATGCTACCTATATACCAATACTCCAAAGAGGGATCAAGATAATGTAATTCTCCCATTGAAGTGCATGGTGCAATATTGTGTGATGTATGAAAATAGATGTAATTTGGATGACCAAGGATTGATATGAGTGCTTAAATAGGCTTTAAATGATCTTGGAAGGTTGTATGAAGAGAATAGGGAAGAGTGCTTAAGTGTACTTGTTTGTATTCTTGCTTATTTCCTATAAATGAATGTCAACCCCTCTAAATGGACTTTGAATGGATTTTTATATTGTAATTAATGATCATGGGTTAGATAAACTTATATTAGGCTGACAGTGAAAAAGATAAGGATTCAATAAAATCTAACCTTTTGAGGTAAAAATGAATTTGGATAATAGAAATAAAAATAGGACACCCTAAGTTTTGATGATCTTATCCAAGTTGGGTGTTATTTTCCCAAGGGGATGATACCTAGGGGGATATTTATAGGCCTTAGAGGGCTACCTGGGTCTCAAAAAGTTCAATCTAGAAAGCTACAAATGACTAGGAATCAATAAAAGAATAACTGAGAGGGGTTGTGTGAGTAATAAATATGACCTATATGTTAGGTATTATTAGATATGCATAAGTCATATAATTTTACATTTTAAATGACTACATTTTCCTACCTTTATTCTAGTGATGCATGAAAGTGAAATACTAAGATAAATTAAAAATATAAAGCATACTACCTGTAAGGGAGAAGCTCATGAAGTTATGTGACAATGGGTATGCATAGAGAGAGCACACTATGAAGTGTGAATCTAAAAATGAAAACAAAAAATAGATCAGTTCTTACTATATATTCTATATCTAAAATAAGAATGTACAAAGTTGAGTAAGAGGAAGAGAAAAGAATGAATACACCTCATTGGGTGCACAAACCAATACAAAACCTATAGTGATGATAGATTGTGTTGAGTATGTGTTAAATCAAGAGTAATATCACAAAAAGAGCTGATTTTTCAATTCCCTAAAATGTGGCTCAAGAATTTAAAGGTTGGCCCTTTGGTTCCATCATCACCAACTACATGAAGTTAATGAATCTTACATGTGATAATCGATGTCTAGACTATGTGTTCGATCCCTTTGAATAGGTGGCTCAAGAATACAAAGTTTGGACCTTTGGATCCATCATTTTCATATGAAGTGAAGCTATGAATTGATACTAATATAGAATATATGTCATATGAGATGGATTGTGGAGCCCATGGATGTGCTAGAAGTCTAGACAATGTGACTTGGATAGCTGAATGTATGCTAAAAACTAGGTCACTCTTGGCCATATTAAAAGATGTTGGTTATGCTTGTATGAAAGCAACTCTAAACTAATGTACTAGGATTATATGAAAGCCAACTTAGGAACTTGATTACTCAAAAAATTAAACTTTTATGGAAGTTTAACTTGAATGTGATGCCAACCACCTATAAATGGAGTAAGACATGCAACTATAGAGAATGCCTAGAATAAATTGAAACTCAAAAATAAAAGAATATCAATGTGTCATGCACATTACCCAAAATAACTAATGTCTAAGACATGGATTCTAATTTGGATGTTATGCCAACTTCATAATATAATTTTTAAGTGAGAACCGTCATGCCATGCATGATAACCCCTTGTATCTGAGAAAGTTGTGCTAAAACTACTAAATTTAATTGATCTAAAAGTGCAAAAACTATCCCTAAACTAAATTTTTTTGCCTATTTATAGAAACCCTGAGTGTTTTTATACCTAGATAAGAGCACCAAAATGTGGGCACCCCTCTGTTTGGTGCTACTATCCATTTTTATCACTATTATCCAATGTGAAAAGTAACTACTAATCTAAATTTTTCATTATTTTTCCTCTCTAATTTGACCTATTTGATTCCTAAATTCTATGCTAAGTGTTCTAAATGTTTCTATTTTGAATATTAGTGGATTTAATATCTACAAAAAAAACCCTTGTTTAGTGGCCCCTCTTCTACGGGTAGGATTGATGAAATTGTAATGACTACCCTTAGAATAAAAGAGTCCTACAAGTGTGTTAAGTTATATAGATATATGATATAGCATTTATATTTGACAAAATATCTCTAAATATAGTGATTTTTGAATTTTGATATTTTTAGATTAATAGGGGTATGCCTAGATAGATATAACAATGTGAAAACATGTGCAAAGTATGGAACTAAAAATGCTAGATGTTAGTTGTTTGGTTATTAGTTGTTAGTTTCTAGTTGGAGGGATGGAGCATGATGTCCATAATGTCATCCAAGAAAGCAAGGTAAATGCATGATATGGATCATAGAATTTCACAAAATGAGAAGTAAACAATCAATCAAGAAGTAAGTAAGAAGTAATAAGTGTACAAGGATGACCAAGGGTTGATGCAAACAAGGGAAATGTACACATGTCACTCAAACTAGAAGAAAAGCATGGAAGGAATGTTAAAATTCCACATACACATATAAATGAACAAGCAAAGTTGGTACAAGGTCCACAAGAACATAGAAGTGTACAAACAAAGGACATTGGCAAATGTCCTAAGTCACACACATGAATAAAAGCAAAGGGCATTGGTAAATGTCCTAAGGAATAAGTAAGAGACAAGCTGGAATGGGAAATGCAATCACATAATATATGCTAAGAAAGTAGAGTAAGAATTTAAGAACTAGAAAGATACAAACACATCTAACTAATCAAATCAAATGTGAGAGTATGCAAAACATGTTTAGTAAAAGACTAGGTATATGCTAAGAGATACACAAATGCTAGATACTAGTGAAATGTTGATATAATATTTTGTGTAAGTTATAAAGTAATGCACATCATTATGATAACTTAAAGTATTTGGTGTAAGAATGGCATAACCTGGATGGTGTAGTCATGTAGAATATGCCCTTAGTGGATGTGTATAACAATGTGTGTCTTTAATGTAGAAGTAGGAATGCCTGCTTAGTGGGTAAAATGAAGCAATCAAGGAGATGGATGTCATTATACACACTCAAAGAAGATCAAGTGAAGCATGGTAATGTAGAAAATCTACATACAATAGCATGAAACAATGAGTGTATGTCTTAGCATGATAGTAGTAATTTATAGCATGAATAATGCATACAATCGAAGTGTTTTTGGTATTTTTAATATAATTGAATGTTTTTATATCTTCAAGTTTTGTATTTTTTTTATTTTATTGATATAAACTATGTACAGGAAATAATGGGAAGCAATGATACTAAAAAATGAGTCTCGAATGAGACTTTCTATCATGGGGTCTTGTATTAAACAACTAAATCATGCATGACCATGAAGCACAAGTAAATGTTTGAGATTAGGAAGTTGAAATCTATATACATTATAACTACTCTAAAATATTTGAATTGGAAGCTAAATTTGGGGTCCCCCTATAAATATGAGAAGTGGATACAACTATAGGGATCTTAGGGACCCATCTAAAAGTAGAAGAAGCTCTCTAAATATGTGTTATATGTGTGGATGCATGAGATCTCAATGAGACTACCCTAGGTGAAATAATGGTAGCTATAATTGGTCTAGAATCCTAAAGCTATGTAGGTGTATGAGCTCTTTGTACTGCTAATGAAGATCTCAATTTTTGTTGAATCTATACAAGAGGAAGAGCTATAATAGGCAGAGCTAAAACTATATCGAAAGGGATGCTAATCTGAGTGAAAAATTTATAGATCAACCCACCTATCTTCGTAAACTTGGGTGATAGCATGTACTACATAATCTATTATAGGCATAGAGCTGGTAGTAGGTGTTAGGTAAAATCTAGATGAACCAAGTTGGAAGAGAGGACACATAGATATAGCCACTAGTGTTTGCTTATGTGTAGTAGTGATAGGGAGATACTTAAAATTATCCAAAGAGTTAGATACATCTAAGTAGAAACCATGTAAAATAATATATTTATAAAGAACATTCGACATGATAGATAGTGAATAAGGGATATAGAGACTGAAATGTGCATTAATACATAGAAAACTTTGACTTGAATTGTGATATTTCTAATATGTTTTGTGAGATAGTCTTGCAAATTTTTTCACATTAGAGATAAAGTGCAAGTGATAGAAATCATGAATTTGTGCATGAATGTATAAAAAACTTTGGCATGTGCTATGACATTTCTAATGAGTTTAACATGATGAGCTTAAAAAAATTTCCACATGAGGAATAAAAAATAAAGGATAGACAACATGAATTTATACATAAAGACATAAAATATTGACATGTAACATAACATTTTGAATGTGTTTAGAAAAATGGAGTGAGTAATTATTTTTTATGAGGAAAAGAGAACATACAAAATTAATTTTGAATTTTGTGCATTTTTTTCAATGAATTTTGTAATATGATCCCATATAATAAAAAATAAGCATGAAATAAAAAGAATGAAGCTTTGTACTAACATATCTTAGAATTAATCATTCATATACATGATATGGCTCATTATGGTTTCTTTATTATTTGAAAGAAATGCAAGAAAAGATTGTAAATAAATGAGCATCATTTTTGCAATTTGATTATAAATGTAAGGTGATACCTCACGAAGAAAATAGGTGCTAGTATATGCAACTAGGGATTTTTAAAAAATATTTATACAAAATACTATGAATTTTTAAATTTTAAATTGATTTTCTAAGTTATGTATGCAAGATAAAATTTAGAAATAGATTGGAAAAGTACTAGAAAATAACTAAGAGATAGTTGATGCAACTAGGGTTTTTTAAATTAATTTGTAAAATTAGTATGATACTTTTAAAAATTTGATATGAATTTATATAAATTTTTTAGAATTTTTCTTGAAAAATTTAATAAAAATCTGAAAATATTTCTAAAGTAGTATATTTTTCCCAGTGCTTAGAATGTGTTTGTATGCAAAAAAGACCTAGTATGTGCAAATTAGGGTTTTAATGAAATATATTAAAATATTTCAATGAATTGGTAGATTTTTTATTTTTAAATTTATAAGAAATCAAAAACTTATGGTAAAAAATTATAAATTATTATCCCTAGGGTTTCCAAGGTTTCTGTGATAAAATTTGAAGTCAAGTTCACCAAACGTTTTATTATTTTTAAGAATTTTTTTGTTTAATTTATAAGTAAATAAAAGGTACAAGTAATATAAATTGGTAAATAGATATGCTTTAATTAACCTACTGATTGGTTTAAATAGATAATATTTTGTCTTTTTCTAAATATAGTAGTATGTGAGAGAAACTAGGATTTAGCTTATTTCAGCTGATATGGACTGAGACATAGTCTGATACTAGAGGAGTAAGACTGGAAAATAGGTTAGAAAAGGTTCTTGAACTTCATTTATGAGTTGGATAGGAGTGTCAAAAGTGGACACCCTATTGTCTAATGCTATAGCCCTATTTTGATGCTATTTTCCTGAGGATGAAGGCTTTCTAGGTTATGTTTAGTAGGTTTGTGTTACCCTCTTTATGAAATTTTGAGGTCTAGAAGCTTATAAATATCAATGTGTGTATGATTCAATATTTAAAACCCTTAGGAGATCCTGGTGCTTCAACATGAATTCAAACTTAGGAAAATAAGAGAAGGGGTTAGTGTGTAAAGGATACACTAGATGCACTTCACACCTTATGAGTGGGCACACTACCTACATACCAATACTTTGAAGAGGAATCAAGATAATTTAGTTCTCCCATTAAATTTTTTAGTCTAATAATGTGTGATGTATGTAACTAAATGTGAAATTAGATGTACTTTGGATGACCAGGGATTGGTATGAGTGCTTGAATAGGCTTGAAATGATCTTGCAAGGCTATATGTAAATAATAAGGAAGAGTGCTTGAGTGTAATTAGTTGTATTCTTGAATCTTTACTATAAATGAGTACCAAACCCTCTAAATGGACATTTAATGGCCTTTTATATGTTAATTAATGATCATGGGTTAGATGAAATTGTATTAGGCTGGTAGGGAAAAAGATAAGGATTTGGAGAAATCTGACCATTTAAGGTAAGAATGAACCTGGAAAAAAATTCTAAAAATAGGACACCCAAGTTTTGATGCTCTTATCCAAGTTTGGCACTATTTTCATACTGTGATGAGACTTGGGGGCATAGATTTAGGCCTAAGAGGGTTGGATGGGTCTAGAAAAGCTAAGTCTAGAAAGCTATGGATGACTAAGAATCAGTGAAAGACTAACAAAGAAGGGTTGTGTGAGCAAGAAAGGCGACCTATTTGTTGTGTGTTATTATCCTTCTCTATGTCATCCAAATTCACATTTTATATGACTACATATGTACATTTTCTTTTAACATTCTCATACAATGGTGAAATGAAAACCCATATACATTTTCTAATAACCTAGCAGTTGCTAGTCTTTTTATATCAATTTTTTGATGCAGTTTTGTTTTTGTCTACATATTCAAGTGATTTAAATATTAAATCATCCATAAAATTTGTATTTAAATAATTTTTGGGAACCTATCTACAACTCTAGGTAACATTTGAAATAAAATCAATAATGGTTTAGGTCTTGATTTCAAATTGTTGTCATGAACCTAACCTCCACTAGGTTTACATAATTCCTATTTAAATTATAGCTGGGTACCTAGAAACTACATGTTGAAACCTCTTTTATAATAAATTTATTATTTTAAATAAAAACAATGATGGTATAGTCTCGAGTTTAAATATATTATTATTTTCTTATGAATTTTTATTTAATGTACCACCCACTAGGTTCATTAGCATTCTTATTTACATTATTTTTAGGAACATAACAAGATCTAATATAAGAAATTTAAATAATAAAAATTATGGCATATGTATTGATTTATTTTATTCTCATTGTAAATAATCAATAATTTATGCACTCTTACATGTCTTTAGTGAGTTGTATTTCACTATTGATTTCAATTCAAAACCTGATTTATATAACAAAGTAACCACAATTTTTCTATATTTATTACTTATATTAGACAAATAAATTATTAGGCGTAGATATTTCATATATTTCCATTCATATATAACATTTAAGACATCTAATTTTATTAAAACACATTCCATATTTATTTTGATAATAATACCTTACATTAGGAAATCAGACTATTCTTATATATGTTATAATTTTTGTCTACATTTTTTCATGTATACAAAAATATATTTAATAGTTTGAATATAAAATAATACATGTATAAATTTATGTCTATAGGTGACTATATTTGATGGATTTTTTACATTTTCTAAATATATCAACCGCTAAGTTTATTGATTAGATACATTTGTCAAGAATGGACACAATTATTTTTTTTTGTATATGGAAAACATATCAAAGGAAATTCAACATTTGGGTAAGACCAAAGGAGGAGGGGGTTAAAATTTATATAAAATCACCCAAGAATCACAACTAGCCTATCCCCTTTATCATGCTCAAAGAGCATGCCTAACCTAAAGATAAATAGTTATTGAGCCATGCATGTACCAACCAAGAAAAGATTGGAACCTTATAGATTATATAAAAAACAAGGTAAAAAAGAAGACCCAACATAATTCTAATAAAGAATAAAATTGTAAACATTCCACACAACCATAAAAAAATAATGGAGAGGAGGACAATGTCCAATTGAGGAGGACAAAAACAACAACAATAATAACAACCAACTGAGGAGGATAAAGTATCCTCAAAAAGGTTCTGGAAATTAGTTAAATTATTATTCAAGGATAACATGCTTAAGTGTTCATTAATTATATTTTTCAATCACCAAAAGGTATGAGGACTTTGGATTGGTCAAAATCCCATCTAGCAAGTGCATTTACATCTTTATTGAAACCCCAAGGAGTATTTGAATATATAACCCTATCAAATTTATATTGAAGCAATTAATTTTTTTGGAGAATTATAAAAATTATCCAATCATTGAAACTATTAGAACTGTGATTAGAAAGCAACTTAATCTAAAACTTAAAATTATCAACCAACTATATGATCTTCCACCAAACTTGCCAAGCATTCTTAAGACCTTCCACAATAGCTTTCCCTTTATCTAAATTATTAGTGGTAATACCAATTTTGGTAAAATAAAAGAAAGCATTACAATAAGGACTATTTTAGATAATATAATCTTATCAACAGTCCAAATGTTTGATAACTATTAGAGATAAATTGGATTGTATCAAGATTTATTTGAAATTATTACAAATAAATCACATCTATCTAATGTATTTGTAATAAGTCCAAATTATTTAAAATGATTATAAATAATTAGTAGTCCAATTTTTGAAAGCTATTAGAAACAAATTGGGATTTATCAATAATTAATTGGACTTTTCAAAAATTATTTTGATTTATTATAAATAAATCACATCTAAATAATGTATTTTTAATAAGTCCAAATTATTTAAAATTATTAGAAACAATTAATAGTTAAATTTTTGAAAACTATCAAAAAAAATTAGACTATATAAAGGTTTAGTTGGACTTATTACAAATAAATTGCATTTATCTATTGTATTTTTAATAAGTCCAAATTATTTACAATGACCATAAATAATTAGTAGTCCAATTTATGAATAATATTAGAAATATATTGGACTTTATCAATAATTAGTTGGAATTTTTATAAATAAATCATATCTATCTAATGTATTTGTAATAAGTCCAAATTATTTAAAATGATCATAAATAATTTCTAGTCCAATTTTTTAAAAATATCATAAATAAATTGGGATTTATCAATAATTATTTGGACTTATCAATAATTAGTTGAACTTATTACAAATAAATCACATATAAGTGTGCAAAACAATCACATCATGCCATTAGAAGGCCCATAGTCTTGTTATCTTTAATCAAATTTATATGACCAATTATAATACTAGTTCATAGATTGTGCATTAATAGATAGTAATCTTGTGAGGTTTATTTCATAAGTGAATATAATTCATACATCAATTGGGCTAATCATATTTAAATTAGCCATTTAATGTAATCAGGTTTTGATTTTAGGTTTTAATTAACTAGTATGATTACGTTATATGTAGACTCCTAATGCCACATTTGAATATGCGATTAGGACATTTATGATGATTAATATGCCACATTTTAGCTCTTTTTTGGATCATAAGATATTTATTTAATATTTATGTGATGTCCCCATGACTGCCAAATTTTATTTCACAAAGGTCATGTGTCAGTCACTTGAAAACTTGAAAATTCACCCATGTCAACTTTCATTTTCATGAGAGAGTTCCTAAGATTATGTTATGTATGATGATAATATGTTCTTGGGTTACTCATCACCTCCCATATTTTTATATAGTCTCCCACATGACTGAGTTACCGAAATCATGATGTGTGTCACAATCTTGGTCGGTCGTGATACTTGAGACTTTTATTTTGACTATTCATCCTTATATAAAGCCGAGTCTCCAATATTATGCCTTAGGGAATGATATCAGGTTATTTTGGTACATGGTACTTTTGTTTTGACTTTTCATCCTTCCAAACAACTGATTCATTAATATTGTGCCATGTGGCATGATCTCGAGTGCTTGGGCTTTTGTACTTTTGAAAAAAGTGTAATTTTAAAAAATGAAAATCCAAATACCATTTATTGATATGAAAATTTTGAATAACAAAATTTATTGATGCGTAAATACCAAATTCCTAATTCTATTTACTGAAGTGTATAATGTAAATACAAAAAAATTGAAGACTTTAACATACCACTTAAACTATGAAGTGAAATAACCTAGGACATAAATATTTAAGTGTAATTATAAAAATTCAAATGAAAAATTGGGACATTAAAAGTTGTAAACACTGAAGATCATTTCACAAAATTAGGAATGCTGATGTGTATTTTGTAATGCACAAAAGTCAATGAGTAAATCCTAATTTTCAAATTGAAAATACCATTTGCCAAATACCCTTTCGTAGTTCATGAAATTTTAACTTAATGTTTTGAATACACAAAATTTGAATAAAATTTTGAAATACTCAAAATGTGATGTGCATGTACCAATTCACAAATGTTGAAGACGTTTTGTTGATGAACAGTTGTCAAAGAATAAATTACCGTAGTAAAAAATATAAAATGAAAATATTATATTGTTTATTTTAAGATTCAATAGTGAAGACCTAATTTGGAATACACAAAATGTGAATTTACTCTCCAAACCTCTCAAAAAATAAATAAAACAATAAGGCATAGCCTAAGTGAATCCAAATAAACATTTTACATGGCCAATTAGACATTTTACATGCCAAAAATATGCACTAAAATTTGAAAAAACTAAATCATAATTATTAATATAAAATGAAGGAAACACCATTTGAAATTTCCAATGTCTTTAAAAAATCAATAAATCCCAATCCTTTATCAATATTTTTGAAGTGCCTAATGTGAAGATGTATCCAAATAGTCTGCTACAATGCCTTTCAAAAAATCAATGAGAACAAGTGTATGATCTCTCTGATTTTTATCTATTTTTCAAGTGTAGATGATATTATCTATAAGAATGGATGGTAAAGAGAAGTCAATTGGGTTTGACTTCAATTTCTTGTCCAAACTAGCTAAATAAATTTTGGCTTCTTCCGCATCTTTATTCTTTACATGAACTGGGATGAACCAAGTTACTTTTATAATTTGTTCTCTATCTCCATTTATTTGTATAATATCTCAATATTAATTTTATTTTTAGAAACCCATATTTTATAGTTCACTCTTATAGAATCATCAGGTCTAAAAAATAATATATATCCTTTTTGTACATCTTGAGCTAGATCAAATGAAATTTTTATTCTTTGGATTTTTGGACCAACATACATATCTATAGATTCAAGTTCAAAATCAAGGGCCCTATCATGAAACATTTGTTTTAATGTGTGTGTGTGTGTGTGTGTGTGTGTGTGTGTGTGTGTGTGTGTGCGCGCGCGTGCACACACGCGCGCGTGCGTGCGTGCGTGCGTGCGTGCGTGCGTGCGTGCGTGTGTGTGTGTGTGTATGCATGGGCATGTTGTGGTCAGTTCTAGGCCAGAAATCTCATGTAGATTCAACTTCACAAGGGATCATGTCTTCTTTCATTATTTCATGGATATTTTGGAATTAATATTCTAGATCCTTTGGCTTACTTTTTTTGGTCAAACCAAAATCATTAAATTGATTTACATACTTAATCAAGTTATCTTTAATTTATTTTTCACTTTTTTTCTACTCCTATCTATGACTTTGCCAATAATGGAATATTGTGAATTTTCTATATTTATCAAGTCTTTGAAAATTATTTTCATCAAATTACCTTCTAGAACATTTGGCTCGCCATTTTTTTATTCTCCATAATTTAATTGAGAGGGCGATCAGTTTCTATCTCTTATAGATTTTTTTCAACACATAATGGGCTGACCTTGCTTCATGTGTAGAAGAAAATATTGCCCCTTTATCAATCTGAATATTTCATTTGGTCCCTTTATCTGGTAACTATTAACATAGTATTTTCAATCTACTAATTTAATCAAACATGGCGTGAACTTTCTTGCATTTTCACATGTCTTATAACTGTCCATGATATCTTCTACACTCCATACATCTTTCCTCTTTATAAATTTATACAATTTTTTATGTGTCATCGATGTCCTTATTGTATGTCCTACATGGAGAAATAAAACTTCAACATAAATTAAAATAACTTTGTAGACAAGGAGATATAAATATTGCAACACAAACCTATACAAAAAAAAACTTCATTTTATGAATTTGCAAATGTAATAGAATTACATTTAGTTCTATATAAGGTTAGAATTTTTTTTAATACAATAATGGATGGAAGGAACTACATATTCTTATTATCCCCATAATATTCGTATAATTTAAGGTATATCCTAGAATGAAGTTTATTGAAGGTACCAATTAGTTGTGTGTCTTTTATGTATTTCTTGCATTCATAGTAGTAATTATTAGACAAAAGTGGATCATAGAATGGATATTTTGAAGATACAAGTTTATATAGTAAATATCCATAATTAATATCCTTCATACACTTTTTAATTGAGGTGATAGTGAATTTAAACCCTCCAAAAACATATGGTAAAAAAATGTCCACATCCACCTACACCATGACCATGTGGGATAATCCTTGCCATTGACAATTCTACTATTATGTCAATGACTACTTTAATTTTTGTCATAATCCTTAGCACAAATGTTTTTGGATGTTACAACTTGATATGAATGACATTGAGGCTTTCTTCAAGGTATTTTTCTAACATTTATTTATGTGTGTAATAAATTTATCTTGCAAAAAGTATCTGATTTGAGTGCATCATGATATCTTGATCTATATGATCCTCTTGATTTATAGATAGGGACCTAGAGAATTTTTGTTGAGTCAGTAAGATACATGTTTTACATCTAACAAAGTCATCAGACTTGATAATGGTCACATCATAACAATTATTTTTCCACATGTTATCAAATTTTAGCTAAGATACTGGCTCATATTCCATGTCTACAAGTTTTGCATTGATGTGGTGCCTCATAAATTCTTGAATGAAAGATGCTAGAATATTTCAAAAATTATCGCGTGCACAATCTATATCTACTTTCCATGTATGTCTTGGAGAAATAACTACAAAATCATCCAGTAATTGATGCAGTAAGTCTTTAGCTACCATTGTCTTCTATTGTGGATTTTATTCAAACCTCCCTACATGAAATACATTTCATTCCTCATTTTTGTGATAATTTTAAATTTCAAAAAAACTAATTTTCTTCAATACATATATTTTAATCCAATATTCTAAATAAGTCTTTGTACCCTAAAAATCACTGGTAGTTTTTTTCCTTAAATAAATTGATAAAAATGACATCTAAGATATGTTGCCTCCTATCTAATGTGGTGGAGTCAAGAAAGTTTATCCTTATATATTTTAGCATATAAAATGGAAAACTTGATTGAAAATATTTTTTGGTACAACATTTCTCTACATACACTTTCTTAATATCACTATCTATGATTGCATCAAACTCAACTTGGCTGAGTGAAGTGTTTGGGTAAATTCTTTTTCATGTTGAGTAATTTTAGGCATGATTTAATTTTTTTGTATGCATTTCATGTAGGAATTTCATACAAGGAATTAATTTATTATCCAATACTTCCTAAACATTTCTAATTTCTTTCTTCTTTAGTGTCATGTATGGTAAATTTATTGCTCTACATTCAAGGTCCACTATATTTTTTGAAGGTCATCTAATGATGAATGTTTTAGTTGCCTCTATACTTAAAATCTCAAAACATTGTATAACGTTTATGTAAATTACCAATTCATTTTCCATCATTGGGACGTGGTTGTAACTAATAATCTCCCTTGGTTATGCAAATTCAATATAATCAAAAACAATTTTTTCATCATTTACATTAGTCGTAAATTTGTTAAAAAAATATACCCTTTCTACAATAAACTTATTTATTAGGATCTAAAATGTGGCAAGATCATTGATATATTGAACCAATGAATCCAAAAAAGGGTTTTCTTATTGAAATGGTTATATATGCAAGACTAAACTAAAATTAATATGTCCTTCTTCCATGTCATTGTCTATATAAAAAAATGTTTGTGACATGTTACATCATTATTGTGATCCACATAGTAAAATTATCAACTACATCCCCAAAATTACCCACCAAACCTCCAATAAATGAAAGTGGTAGACTCAGATCAAAATCTTTTGTCACATTAACACTTACACATTCAATAGGTATTTTCTCATTGTGGCATGTGGAAGTGAGAATTATGGATTCTAAGGAGTCAACATTTGGACTCAAAACTTTGGGTATTCTTCCTTCACCAATGAGATTGAAATTATTTATGAGAGAAACATAGTCTTCACATTAGAAATCCATTGATGTATTATTTTTCAACATGGACATTTGGAAAAAACATGAGAAGATTTGTTAATAATGTTATTTACAAAATTAGTCCAATTTATACCTATATATAGGAGATAAAGATTTATTTATGACATGACACAAGAATATACATATATTAAAACCTAAAAATTAAAAAAAGGTAATATATAACACATTTTCTAACAACACTATTTATATCAATCCCAAAAATATTATCTTTTAATATCATATATTGCATACTTCAATCCTTATTTCATCCTAATTTTAAGGTATATCCTAGGAGATACCTTTCAAAAATGGATAAGAGTGGAATAGCCAAGTACACAAAAATAGTTAATTAAATCAAAACTCAACCATGTATTTTTATACTATACAAAATGATATTGAGAAATGGGTTTTTTTCACCAAAATCATGGAAAATGATTAGTTAATTATTTTTTGGTATCCTTTCTATGATTTGAACCTTTGTGGTGAACCTAAGAGTTTTAAGATATATCCTATGGTATACATTTCAAACATTCATAAGGGTACCCTTGAAGGTATTACAAGGCTTTTAAAGGTATGTTTGAAGTTAATAATGGGTAATACCTTGAAAGGCATTGTAATACCTTCAATTGTACCCTTATGTATGTAAGTAAGGTATCTTTTAGGTGACAGCTTCAAGGTACCTTTGAGGGTAATATAATGCCCTTAAAGGTATCTCCTTCAAGGAACTATTTTGTGATACCTTGAATGCATTTGTAATACATTTGAGGATACCTTTAAGGTATCTCCAAGGAGATCCTTATTAGACCCCCACACACTCCATTCAAGAGAATCTCCTTGAATGAACTATTGGGTGATACCTATTTGTATCAAGAGCATCAAATAGGTTTCATGTTTGAAAAGTATCTCCTACGAGATACCTTCAAGGAACTATTATTCCCAACATCACCCACTCTCAAATTTATTTTGAATAGGGACACACTTCACCTTGAAGAGAAACTAGTTTTGATGTGAGAGTCGTTATTAAAATTTGAATGCACGATTAAAAATACAAGTTCTATGAAGTTCTCGTTTATTAATATCTTTTTAATATGCACTTCTCTAAGCTTTAATAGAATTAACATTTTTTTTGGTTATCTTACTATTCAATACTTACTTTTTAGGTTAACCTATTAATGGTTATTGAATGAATATTTTGTATGTAGGTTTTCAAAGTTGTCTGTGATAGAATTCCCAAATTAGTATTCAACATTTTTATTTTTCTAAAATTCTATGCAGTTTACTACATCCAGGTTTTATTTCTTTTGAGCTAACTAGTTAACTAGTTTTCTAGTGCTTTTATTGCCTCATGCAGGTTGATATTTACTTATATTTATTTTATCCATTTTGCTTACATGATATTCAGGTCATCTCATTTTTCCATGTGATGTCTACCCAATTTCCAATGGCCATTTCAACACTTATAAAATACTAAAAGACTCTTGAGTGATTGGATCATCTAGATTTAGTGACATGTTCAGATCTCATTCACTTCGTAATTGACAAGCTTAAAGTTAATTTGTATGAAAATTTTAGGGTATAAAAGTAGTGATAGTAATATAGTGTCACAATCCCAATAGTTTATTATTGTTAGTGAATTTTACTAAGTATTCAAATCCTCCAAGGTATAAAGGTGTATGATATTCCTAGGTGAATGGATTTCCTAGATTATGCCACATATTATGATCTTGTTAGCCTAGGGAAATAAAGTGAAGGATAAAAAAGAGAAGGCCCTAGAAAAAGTGGAGTGGAAATAATTTTACACATGTATATAAAATGATGCATCAATCAATTAATACTAATATAAAACACTCTAAAGGAGCCACCCATGTGAAAAATGTCAAGTAATGATGATAATATGCCTAGAGGTAGATAGAAGAGAGGCCACATGATAGTGGGGTTCACAAAAGGTGGTACTTTGTTGGCCAAATTTAAAATATGAATTAAGTAGAGATAGAAAAGACAAATAGATGTTGTATTCATTAATTTTCATGAATTATATAACTAAATGAAATAAAGGTAGCAAGGTTTATGAATCTAAAAGGCCATAGAGGTGATCATCTAAGTCAATTGCGATTAAACTATCATGGAGTTAGATATTACCCAATAAATTTTAGCTTTGTGTGACCAAACCAATTTTCTTACAATTTGAGAGAACCAAAACTTGAGTGTAAAAATAATGGCCTTTACCTTATGTCTTCCACCTCTAGCCTCTTTGTTCTCTATTATAGGATCATGGATATACACTGATATAGGGTTTGATGATGTTTCCCTCATGAATGACTTCAAGAAATATTATACTATATGGGAAGATGTCAAAGTAGAATAACTATGTGGTTCCAAAAAGTAAGTTTCTATCTTTACACAATAATATATATAGGACTTGGTGGCAAACAAGACCATGGGCCTAAATTATGTAATGATAATACTTTAGTTAATCCCCTGCATTTACTTAGTTTTTGATATATTTGTAAATGGCCATTATTTTGTCAATATTCTTCCCTTCCAACATGATGCACCAATATTTTATGCTAGTGGATAAGATTTTTAGAATTAATACAGACTCCTTCCCCTTGAAATATGTTACAATTAAGACCTAGTGAACTAGTGGATGTCTTCAAACAATGTAACTAATAATTTATGATAAAAAAGAAACCCAACCACTTTCATAGTTATGGGAACCATCTTTACTATCCCGATTGCTACTTTTAGTAATAAATTAAAATTGACATGGCCTTGTTGAATAGAATTTATTGATTCCCAAGCATAAACCATGATAACAAGGTTTGAATTCCCCTATTATAAACCATCCTCACCTCCACCATGATCATTTACATAGGGGAAATCATTAGTAATAACTTGAATCACAAAGTTAATAGCTCAAAAAATAGGATAGATAGTAATTTTTATATGATATATTATTTGGTGGATGCAATAATTAGGATGGTCCACTCATCCTTTGAAGAACCATGGGAACCATCCTCTGATTATCCCAACATAGGAATTTGTGATTAATTCAACATTATTGACATCCAAAAATTAATTAAAAACATGACTAGGATGACAAAGATTTTTTACCCTATGATATACCAAACCATTTATGAAAAGGATATGCCTAGAGTATCTAATTATATTAGAAGAATTCTTGAGAAGATTAGTAACATATGGATTTACCTAAATTTCACAACCATAAGGATATAATGCACTAGATCTTTTCTTATGTATCTTCCTATAGAAAGAGTTTGTAGGTAAACTATATGATTGTATGGATGCCACCTTAAGGAGGGATAAGTAAGGGGAAGTGCACATAAATTCCATTAGCATTGGTTGAATCCAGTACTATAAAAGGGAACATTTTAAACTAGTGGTCAAAATCAAAATTTCTTATGACTTCAAATGGGCACCCTACAAACCATGTGATCCAATTGAAAGGGTAAGGAACCACCTAGATAGATTTAGATCTAGGGTGAATATTAACTATGGCCATGTTTCATATCCAAATGAAATAGTATTTATGGATTCTTTGAACAACATAGAGGTTCATAAGAAGATGAACAAAGATAATATGTCTTTAGTGGTGGCCAGACATATACAATATAACCCAAAGACCACCAAATAAAATGCTAGGAGATTTAAAAAGGAACATTGGGTCTTTAAACCTCTTTTAGGACCCATATCATAGGTTGAGATAAAATAATAGACTATTCCATCTAAGTAAACACATGTGGAAGAGAGGTAGAGATCTAGTCAGTCCCCTCTTTAATATCCTAGCCCAGTGATTATAATTATGGTAGCCACTCTAGTTTCCACTCATCCTCAATCAATTGCTACATCACAAGGTTCCAAAAGTATGGCTCAAGTAAGTGGACCATTATCCATGTTTCCCTTTCCTCCAATCACTATGGCACAATAATTAAGCCTTCCAACATTCATTTCCCATGTTAATAGTTTGATTCCAACTTCATCCCTATTTTAAAGTACTTTTCTTCTACCTCCATCCCCTGGTTCACCCCTAACAACCACTTCTACTCTCACTTCTTCACCCATTCCATCTTAATATCCTTCTCTTATTCCCAATAGAACCATTGTATATCCTTGAGGTGCACCCATGAGAGCTTCCCCTCAAAGACAAATATAATAAAAATTAAGCATTGGGAAAGGTTCTAAAGAAGTAGAGCCTATGGAATTATTTGATAGTGATGAATAAAGTAAGAAGTTCATATAAAGAGAATAGTCTACTGAAGAAGAATGGAAGGATAAAACTAAAACATCCTTTTCAAAAAGTGTCCTTGATGATGACTACATTTTAGAAGAGGTAGCCTAACGCACAGATACCAAGATCCTAAGGAATAGTTTAGTTTCAATCAAACTACTATAAAACTTGTAAGAGCACAATGAGAATGACATAGTTTCTAGGCCTCCACCTCCCACACAAGGATAACCAATTAACATACCTTTAAACCTAGTACCATTTAGAAAAAAATATTATCTACAATAATAGCTTCCCTAGCTATCTATACAAAAGGTGTAAGTATTTAGGCTCCTCATTCTGCATATGTTCTTACAACCTCTATTATTATAGATAGTACTATTGTAATTTTTTCACATAGCATAGGTTCCAAGAATGATCAAATGACTATGGGGTTGATTTGGCAAACCCTGATCACAACCTCTGTGACCAAAGTAGTAGTCTTCCCTAGTTCACCTTATACAAACACTTATGTTATTACTAATGATTTTATGAGTGTCTATTTTAAAGAGTTGTTGAAAACACCTTCTACTTATTCAATGTTTGCTTCCCCAAACACTCAAGCCTCTAGACTCAATTATCAAGTACAGTTTGAGAGTTTGGTCTCATTTTCTATTTTTATTTCCTTAAATACCCTTCCAAATTCATCTACTCAATTTGGCCTACCAATCATCTATACAACACAAATAGAGTCTAATTATATTAAATCAATAAAAAATTAGATGAAGAAAAGGTAGTAATTGATATAATAACCCCTAAAATGGTCACTAGATGGAGAAAGGCTATTCCTCCCTTTTCTCAAATGGGAACCTATTCTCCTAAAACTATGCTTCCTTCAATACAATCCCATTATTATACTCCTCTTGAGTAGACAAAACATAAAACACAACTAGTGGCCTTCAACACCACTAAATAGAATCAAAATATGTAATGGGTAGAAGAGGAAAGATATGATTTTGTTATGGTGGAGCAAACCATGGTCAAGTTACATTTTGATACATAAACCAAAACTATGATGAAGATAAAGAGAAAAATAGTGAGAGCCAAAGGGAAAAGGTTATAATTAGAATAGAGGGAAGATGTATTGTCTCTATCCAAAAGGGTAAAAGTACTCCCCTATGTCTTGGGCCATTACATAGAAGATCCTTATTATACCCAACATCCCACTTTTATTTAATGAGAAATGGGAACCCACTTTTTTCAAATTTTGGTCTTAATATTGAGCCCCTATTTTTCATATGTTTATGAAAAATATAGAAAATTTAAGGCATTTCAATTTTTGTAGGATGATATTGTCATCATGTTTTCATGAGACTAACTCTTGTTCTACAAAAACTATTCTTTGGGTTTATATTTACAAGCTAAATCTTTCATCCCTTATAAAAATTATCCTTTTGGGTTTAATGTTTTGAGTGTTATTAGGCCTATTTTATAATAGGATTACTATTTGAAAAGACTTATTTTTCTAGGTAAATTATTGTAGACATTTTATTTAAAATAATTCCCCTAAAAGAATTTAGCCAATGGGCTCTTTGCCTCATGGAATTTTGGACTATGGATATTTTGCTTAAAATAAATCCATAATGGATTATCCATTTGACCCTACCAAACCTACCTTTCAAGAATTTTAAAGTGACCCTTAGATGTAAAAAGTTACCTTGGAGGGAAATCAAAAGTACCATTTGGCCTTTACAAAGTAGACCCTTCAAATCCTTTCCACATACCCTTTACGACTTTTGAACAAGCCCTCTATCCTTTCTAAAAATATCTTTTTTCCTTTATCCCTTTGACCTTTCCCAAATTGACCACAGTACCCTTTCTTAATAGTTATGTTAAGGCACATACCCTTTGGGTTTTGTGTAAATGACCCTTTAGGACTTTTGTCTTGAACCCTTTACCCTTCAGGACTTATCCTTTGAGATATCCTTTTTGACCCCTTTCTCCTATGAAAAGTGGCCTTTGTGTATTGAACCCTTTGACATGAACATACCCTTCATGTATTTTATCCTAAGCCTTTTACCCTTTTTTTCAAGTGGTTATTTCAGTGAATTCCAACTTATATTTTGAGAGAGGAGGAAGAAGAAACTAGATTCAGGTATGGTATAAAAACATGTTTGGTTATACAAGAATTGAATTAGATAATCATAGAGACATCCTCTTTGGATTGGAAGGATGACCTAAAAATAATAAAACACTAAACTAAATGGTTGGTTAGATAGATAGCTGGGTAGATTTCCTAGTGCTAGCTAGATCCAAGAAGCACGAGCTTCCTTGGAGGTTGTCAATCCACACTTTTAAACAATCAAGTTCTAAATGATAAATTACTTCCATATACAATAAAATATATTAAAATTTAATACAATAAGATAGATTTTAATAATTATAACAATAAATAAATTAATTCTAATCTAAATACCTTGGGTATGGCTTAGAAAATAGGGTAGGGTCATGTGATTAGGCTATAGGTTAGAACATGAGATTCAGTTGTCATTTGGTGGGTTAAAATAACTTGTTATTTTATCACATAGTGACCATCTATTTTTGAGATGACCATTGTGGTTATTGTGTGTTGGGTCTAGGTTGATAAAAGTTAGACTGATAGGTTTATAGAAGGTAATTCTAAAAGATTGAATTACGTTGAGTTGATTGCAAAATGGAAACAATGTAATTGAGAGACTGGAAATAAATACTTAGATTGTGGTTGATAGTTGATGGCTTGAAGAAGTCTTGGAGTTAGGATGTTGGAAATTAGAAGAATACCTACATAATAAGTTGTGATCTCTTACCCAAGAGATTCTAATGATGATTTCTCTAATAGTTTCCCATTCACTCTCACCTCCTCCTCCTCTCTTTATATAAAAGGGAGAGGTGTAAGTATAGGTTTAAGAAGGGTTCAACACCATGTTCTATTTTTATTCTTAACATGCATAAGCCATGAATGGATAAGAATAAAAAATCAAACTAGAGTTATTATGGGATTTCAATGTTTAGGTCATGAAAACCTGGCCATAAGCAATCAGACCATCAACTATAGGTGGTCAAGGATGAACATTAAAGTTGGGTCAAAAGGTGGGTTTAGCCAGTAGGTCAATCTAACTAGAGTTAGATTTGTTTTGTGGTTGAAAGGTTAGGGTTGGGTTCATATGGGGTCTCAAGGTGGTCTAGGGGTGTTTCAACATGTAGAACCATAGTGTGAAGTTTTTTAGTGTCTATAGTGGTCACTTACCCTTTGGAATAATCATCACAACCCATTTTTCCCACCAAAATACCCTTTAACCTTTATGAAGTAGAACCTTTGGGAAATTTTTGCCATGAAGTAGACCCTTTAGACCCAAGGTGAATACGCTTTGGGTTTTGTGTAACCTACCCTTTTAGAATTTTGAAATGACCCTTAGCTATACTAAAGTACCCTTTGGGAAATCAAAACTACCCTTTGGCCTCTATGAAAAATATCCTTCAAGACTTTTGTCATGGAAAAAATTCCCTACAATGTGGACCCTTTAGATGAAAAGTAACCTTTGGGAAAATTGAAAGTGCCTTCCAAACCTTTGAATAGCCCTTTAGGATAATTATATTAGTAATTTTGCCTAGATGAATTCCTTAGGGAAATTATTGCAAGCATTTTGTCTAAAACAATTCCAATGAAGGAATTAGTTTAGGGATGTTGACCTAAAATAATTTTTATGATGCCAACCCTAAGTGAATTATTATTAAGAGTACCACTAGTTTTACCATACTTAGCCAAAATAAAAGTAAAAACATTTCATATCAATACTTTAAAAGACCCCCACCAACCTAAGCTAACAAGTTTGAAATATACATGGAAATAAAAGCCAATTGAATGTTGCACATTTATGTCACATGAACTAATATTGAATACAAGATTTTATATAGGTAATACACCAAAATTGAAAATCTATCATTATATTCAAGTTAACTTACATTTGAAGTCTTCTGCTTTCTTACAATGATGAAGAGACATAGTTTGTTCTTTAAAAGCACTATGGTTGAAACATTGACTAAGCTAGAGCTGAGTTGTTTGCATAATCATCCATATCACATAGAAGAAGTAACACAGAGTATGCATCAATGGCATCTACATTAAGTACATTTTGAGGTACCAATCTGCCATCACCATATTTAACTAAGGACTCCATATAATTCATGGACATAGTCTTTGATGTTGTAATGTTTGGAGACAAATAGAATAATTATTTTGCATTATGAGATGTCATTAATTTAGTGGATGTTTTTTAACTCAAACATGATATGAAACTAGTAGATAGATTGTTCATTAAAGAATTGTTCACATTCAAACACCAAAGATTATACTTTAATGCAACCAAGATGAAATTAATGCCATATATTAACCTCCTAAAGGACCTATTTTTTTAAGGGAAGATATTAAAGGATACCTTCATACATCATAATAATAATAATATGATAGTAACATGTATTTTGAGAGTGGATTTAAAGAGATTCCTAACTTTGAGTATACATGATGCCTACATTGACAAGCACACATTAGTGCAATTTAATGTAGGGACTTTAATGGAGAATTATATATCATTGTGGCTACTCTCAAACCAAACCATCACACGAAAGGGTGAAAGCCAAAAGGATCAATTTGAATTGACAAATTTAGGATTAGGATACATATTGGTAAGGATATTATCAACTGACTATATGGTATTCCCACCATTCATTTTGTTAAGTTGGATTGGGTGATGTTACTATATATGATGCTTATACATGATGTTCATATGCCTTAGGCAATATAATAATCCTTTTGATTGAGGGAGCACATTACTCATAAAGACAAGAATCCCATGCCCTCTAGAGATTTATATATGATGTCCTACTTGTTAGATTTGGTCATGGGTATGTGTTATATGGATCTCAGTGAATTATGGGCTTCATTCATAGATTGAGAGAAGAATAGAATTTATGATCATTACCAGTTCATGCATGTTTATTGTTATATCAATCATATGGTGAGGATTTCTAAAGATGTCTATCTTCAGGTTTGGTAAGCCATTCATGGCTTACCCATGCCTTGAATTGGATATAATATAGTGAAGAATTTGAATGGGAAAGGGGATTATTTACTTTACCTAACTTTAACTATTATCATGGTTTGGGCAAACAAGGTTAGATCCTATGTCTCCTAATGTTTATGCTAGATAAGCTACCTGACCAAGAAATCACCTTCAAATTATGGAAGATCATTGAAGAGGATTTATCAAAGCAGAAGAAGGCCTTGTATTTTGGTCATCTTATAAATATTAGCAATATGGAATATAAAATGAGGAAGCATCTTGAGGAATTAGGTGGAAAACATAAGATTTATGCTTTCCCCCCACTTACACATAGAGATTGGGATCTGCATAGGTGGATCCAAAATTACATTCATGGGTTCAATATTTCCTATAGTCATGAGCCTTATGACTATCATTTTTTATGTTTGAATACTAAGTCTAATGAAGAAGTATTGGAATAGATGAAAATTGTTTGGCTATAAGAGGATCATTTGAGAATGATCAGGATGATCCTTCTATTTCTACTAGGGAGTTGTACAACAAAAAGGAACTCTACAAAAGGTGGTAAAATTATAATTTATAGAGAGGATAGTCCAAGGAGCAATTAAAGGACCAATATTCTTCTTCCTCCCAAGGACTTCCTTTGAATTTGAAGTTGAAGATAGTGAATAAATAACCTAGGCTAGTTAAGCCCAATTTTACTAGGGGAAGACAAGTACTAGATCCCATTAGCCTAGATTATGATGAGGAAGAGAGCACATAGGTATTTCCTACTACAATTTCTAGTCAAATGCCTATTGTTATACCCTAGGTACACACTATTACATCCATCAAGATAATTTTTTTGGAAGAAGCAACATCATCACCTTACGACTCCCCCACATAATTAAAGATCCACTTGGTATATAAGATAATGCCTAGGACTCTTATGGGTAGTCTTATAGTGGAGATATCACAAGGCATGTCTACTCCACATACAAAATTAGAACCAGCTAGGGGAGATGTAGTGGTTATTAAATACATTAAGGATGATTCAAATGAAGAATCTAATTTGGAGATAGCTAAGGCTATGAGCCTCCAAATAGAGCCTATAGAGCTTACTGTCTTGGGTACTCAATCTTTTGTTAATTCTCCTTTGTTTTTTATACCTATATTTGGATAAGTCACTTCTATTAAAGTTCCCACATCTACCCCATCCATTTACATTACCACCATTGATCATTTAGTTTCCACTTTCATCTCACTCACCACATAGATCCCTTCTTTTCCTACTGGCACCTACACTATTAGAGACCTCAAGAATAAGAAAGTGTTTAGGAAGGTGAGGATTGCACTATCCACTTCAAAATTCCACATCCATTCCACTCAGATCACTCTTCCACTATAATCTACCACTTCTAAAGAGAAGACCAGAAGGAAAAGTATTGGTAGGGGAGGGAATGCCAAGCCATAAATGATCATAGTCTATCTAGTTCCCAAGTTTGGAGAAGTGGATTGGTAAAACATTATGTGGTCTTCCTTCCCTGATGTCCTAGCCAAGGATCATAAAAAACAATAATAAACTCAAGAGGAGGTTGAGGAAGAGGTTGTTGTCACAACCTCTAATGTATACCAACTAGATATCCCTCCATAGGTAGTAGATCTAAGGAGTATGGTTTCTCAATTGTCAAACTTCAAAAGCACTGAGCTCCCTTCTATTTATACTTTGTTTGATCCTCCAATTTGCAATATTGAAAGGGTGAAAAATATGAAATTATAAGATGAAAAAGGCACTCAGATCATCCTTGAAGAGATGCAAGAAGTGTTCTCCCTCACAAAGAGGCATAACAAATAGCCAAGATAGTCCTTATATGTAGAAAATCTAGTAGACTTGGTACAATCATACAAGGATTCCATAGTTGTAATCCATGAGGGCCCAAAATTAGCTTGACAGAAGTTTGAGATAGAAATGTAGGTATTAGAGGCTAAAGTGGAACAATTGAAGGAGAAAGCCAAGATATTAAATATCCCTACTGCCATAGAAGCTAAAGTTTAGGAGCTAGATTTGAGATGCTATAACTCCTTAGAATACATGGAGTTTATGAAATTTGAGATTGCCCATCATATGATTTAGGCCAATCAATTATTAAATTCATTGAGAGATAATAGTGCAAAACTAAATATGTCAGATATCTATATAGGTAACTTGATATATTATCATCTCAACCTTATGATTATGCTAGAGGCATCTAATGCCTTATATTTAGTAATAATTTCATAGGAAGAGGTGAAGGATTGGTTGAAAAATGTTGGGGATTTAATACCTAGATCTTAGTCACATGAGGCTCAAATTATTAAAATTTTGCATAAGCTAAAGTTATCTAAATTTGAAGACTCCATTGGCAACTTAATTATTAGGATTAATTTTTAGAAACTTATCTAAGAAGTAGTCGATGAGTTTAAGTAGAGCTTGAAAGATTTGGAATTTGAGGAAATTGAGTCATAATTAAAAAAGGATTGAAAAAAGGTCACTAAATTTGAAATATTAAAGAGTAAATTTCAAATAACCAAGGATGATCATGCAAATCTCCTTGGAAAGACTAAAAGAATCCATTGGCCATCACTGCTAAATTTAGACATTATACAAAAGTAGCATGGAGTGGGAAAAAAGGTTTATGAGGATTAAAAAATAAAGAAGTATATTTTTGGTATTTATACTACATATTCAATTTCCATGACAAATTCTACACCAACCAAAGTGTATGCAGCACTAGAAATGTGTAAGATTTGATAGGCTAAGATTTTACACATGAATATTTTTGTAAAAGTAAATATACTTGAAAATTTTTATATTTTGAGAAGCTCATTGTAAAAAAATAATTTTATATTTTATTTACATGGACATATTGCATAATCTTGGAAAAGTCAATTTAATTTATTTTAACTTCTAATTTTCTTAGATGATTTTTAGACCGTAGTTAGAACTCCATGTTTTAACTGACACATGTAACTATTTTGCATGAACTTGGAGGATGAGGTAACCCCTTCCCCAAGTGTATATATATAATTTTAACCAACTTAGTTTTTTGTTAGAATATTTTTTAATATAGATCAGTGAAACAATTTTTAATCATCAACAAAGTGTTTTAAGTATTTTATTTCCAATTTTGTGATGTTAATTGTTATTTCCATGGTTGTGTGTTTCAACAATATTTAGTGTGCTACAACTATGAATGGATTCTTGAATTTTTTATTGATATACTAATATTAGATTTGCAATAACTATTGAAATATTAATAATAATACTAACTTAGTCAAGTTGATTGAATCATATTTTTGAATGTGTACTTGTACTTTCTTTGGTGTAGTTTTCTATGTGTATGCAATAGATACCTCAGATAATTCATTTTCTTGAGCCATAATCTACTGATTAAGGGTGTCTAAAAGTTTCCCTAAAAGGATCAAACTTTGTATAAAGCTTTTGGATTTCTTGCACTTTTATTTCCTTAGACTTCCTAGCTATGTTTGACTGTATGTGTGTTATTGCTGCTAGTAATAGGCATAGGTTTTAAAAAGCATAGGTTTGTTTAGAAACCAACAAGGGAAGTGATTCCCAAGAACTATTAATCATTATTTTCTACCGTACCTTACCCTCCTTTTGAGTTTTTTATTAATATTTACCCACTTTTATATTAAAAACCATCCACCCATCTAACTCATGTAGAAAATTCACTCTATTAAAAGGCTACACCTCCCTCTAAAAACCTAGTCAACAACCTACATTACCTACCCCTATTCAATCAATAGTTTGAAATATAATTCATACCTATAAGTCATGCCCTAGAGTGGAGTTCACTTCCATTGAGATCCTAAAACATTAGAGGCTACCTCATTCAACTATGGTGTGCATAAAAGCCACATAAATAGTATTCCACTAGTTCTAGGAGGAGGGACTTGACCCCCCCAATGACAGAGGTTGTTTTATATGTAGATTTATATTGGAATAACCCTGTAGAATGACTAGATCTAATTCCTAGGATATTTTATTAATGCTAACAACTCCAATTCAAAATAATCCACTACCTCCACTAGGGAACCACTTACTTTTAAGGAACCCTTTACCTGTTAATCAACCAATGGCTCAATGATATCCCTAGTTAATTATATTTATCATCTCCATACTAGGATATGTGCATGATTTTCCTTAGAATCCCAAAAATTATCTTCCATCCTTTTTTCCTTTAGGACCATGGATAATAGAAGAGCATATCAAATATGTTAAAGTTGATTTAAGGTTAATGAATGTAGTTGATGAAGATGTCACATTCCAATTATTCCCTTTTACTTTAATGGAAGATTATTATGATTGTTACTTAAATATAACTAAAAAGTACATCACCAATTGGGAGCAATGTCAAATGGCTTTTCTTACATAATTTGGATAGGTCACCAATCCTAGAATGATCTATCAAACCTTCACCAATATGAAGAGGTAATGATATTATCCATGATTTCAATTTAAGATGGAAAAACATGTATAATTGATTGACCCCAAGCTATAAAATAGAAGTAGCATTAACACTAGAGATGTCCAAGAATGCCTTTGATTGTATCATCATCATGTTCATAAGAAGAGCACCTATTACCAATACTTTGGCATTAGCATTCAAAGAGGCTATTAATATTGATAGGTATCTCAACACACAAATACCTATGGTACCTAACATTGATAATTGATTTCCAATGCTCAATATGATACCACATGTAAAGGAAAACATTCTAACATACAACCAAAATCAATTGTACACATTGCCTCTAATGATATAGATAACACAACTGAATTCTGACTACTTGAACAATTATGTAATAAGTAATAGTTATCAATAAAACTAACCCATAGATTTACTTCCCATAGCTATTTTTACAATGTATAGATTCCACAGAGTTGAGTTGGATTCTATTCAAAAGATGGTCCAAAAGTTGAGAAATGATTTCTTAAATATGCAATGAAATATGGGTAACACCAAAACCCTGAATGGTAAGCAAAACATTGAATTCTATAGATATAGTAGATATTTTAATAGGCCTAAAAATAATATGGGGTAGCCAAAAATCTACTAGAAATCAACATAGCTGAAATGGATCTCCCTAATTGGTGTAGGATACACCTTACACCAAAACATCATGAACTTGATTATGTTGATTTCTATACCACATTTAAGATCTTTCAAAAGGAAGTAACTATATAGGATAAAATGAATAATCCAAAAAAACTCCATCAAGATCTTGGATCTTTTAGAAAAACCATGTTCTTCAAATTCATGAGTTTCCCTTCCTAGGCAAAGATAACAACAAACCAAAAGATAATATGGATGAAGTTCATGCTTTCTATCAGTTCTAGAGAAGTTTATACAACTTAAGGAATAAATATCCACTTACCACCTAGACTCCTCCAAACACCATGATGATTCCTCCAAATCCCAAAGTAGACAACAATTTTCCCACTCTAAAGGGGAATTATCAGTCACAAAGCAAGGAAGAGTTGAGTAAAGGAGGATACACCATCATGGAAGATATGAAGAAAATTAAGGTGAATATAGAACTTAATGAGTTAGCCTAAATCATTAAAAAAGGAGCTATTGTGAAATTTAATTACTAAAAAATACCCTATGGAAAGAACTTAAGTTACTACAAACAAAGTAAAAAATGATGATGCCAGTGTCATTTACAAGAACAAGCCCAAAGTGACACCATTTATACTAACTATTACAGTATTTGGTAAGAACATCCATAACTATTTGATTGATTTTAGATCATCTACAACTATGATGACTACCTCTATATGTAAGAATCTCAGTCTCACTCTATGTCCTTCAAAAATATTGATCTCCCAACTACATAAAATGATGGTATCAGTAGCTGGAGAACTAAATAATGTATGCATTTAGGTAGCATCTAAACCAAGAGTCCAAATGACTATCAATATTTTGGTAGTGGACATGCCAAAAGGCTATGGATTATTTATAAGTAGAAATTGGTCCAAATATCTTAATGGATATCTTTCCATAGACTTTCCTTATATCTAGCTATTAAGGAGAGGAGTTATGAACTACAAAAAACTTAATAGAGAGCCAAGAATGAAATATCCCATCATGGAATGCAATGTCAAAAATGAAGAGGTAAAGTATGACTCTCCCACTTTTGGAATTTATACTTTTACCACTTAGAATCCACCACAAAACCTATAACTTAAAGGTTTGAATCAGTTATGGACTATGCATTTTGATGGGGCTAGGTCTAATTAAATATTGAGCATATGAATTGAGTTCATTGATCATTAAGGTAAAAAGTTATTAGAATCTTATAGATTTCAATTTCCATGTACTAAAAATAGAGCTAAGCACAAATCTCTAGTTATGGGATTACAATTTGCACTGTAGAACAATGTAAAATAAATAAAAGTATTTGGTGACTCAGAGTTGGTAGTTCATTAGATAAGAAATAATTATTAGTGAAAATTGTCCTATCTAAAGAGATATAAGCATATAGTAGAAGATTTAATTGAAAGATTTGAATATTTTAACATAGTAACACTCAAAAGAGAGCAAAATCAAGCCACTGATTCACTAGCTACTACTACTACCAATCTCAAGCCATTGTAGGAGTCTATGGTAAAGATGTTTTATGTTAATTTTGTCCGTTGTCCCTTTCATCCAAATAATGTATAAAATTTCTAGGTCTTTGATGATGATCAATATTATATTTAGTTCTTAACTAATTCAAGGGATTTTAAATCCCATATCATTGGTGATGAAGACATTAACAATTTTTGTCATGAAGAAGAAGATAAAGAGGGAATTCTCTAGATCAATGAAAATTGGATTATAACTGGCTTAGTCTCTTTGGAAAGACCATCCAACTTAGACCCTTAGGCATAACAACTTAGGCAACCCAAGGTTTATCAATTAGAATTTAAGAGGGAAAATATAGGAGATGATCATAACCTATGTTACGTTAATAATAGCCGCAACTACACTTTAGAAGAAAGACAACAAGATAAAGATTTGATTGCGTAATACAAAGACATTATCACTTGTATGTATGAAGACCTGAAGATGTATGACCCACAGATAAGCACTCACACAATTCCCCTAAAGCAAGACCATAAGCCATTCAGATAGAGGTAAAGGTCAGTAAATAATATTTTGGATCCTCTTATTTAGAAGGAAGTGGATAAGTTATTAAGTTCCAAAATCATCTTCCCAATTTTTCATTCTAATTGGGTGGCCAATTTGGTCTCAATTAGAAAGAAGAATGGTGGGATCAAATTATGTGTAGACTTCAAAAATCTGAATAAGGCTTCTAAGAAAGATAATTATCCTCTACCTTATCTAGATGAGGTAACACAAATAGTGAGTGGCTCTAAAATGATGTCCTTTTTGGATGGATTTGAAAGCTACAATCAGGTACTAGTGTAGTCTAAGGATATAATGAAAATGGATTTTACTATGAAATGGGGTACTTATGTGTAAAAAAAGATGTTCGACTTGATAAATGTAGGAGCTACCTTTGAACATGGCATGAATCATGCCTTTAGGAGATTAACAAGAAAATGCATAATTATCTATATGGATGATCTTACAATATTTGTAAAGAATAGAAAATATCACACAATTCAACTATAGTCCTTTTTTGATAGGTGCAAAACGTTTGGTATTTCATTAAAATAGAAGAAAAAATATTTGGAGTCATTGAGGGAAAGCTCTTGGGACGTATTATCACAAAGGATGGGATCACCATTGATCCAGATATAATCTAAGTAATTTCCAAAATTCATCCACCAAATAATAATAAGAATCTTAAATCATTCTTTAGGAAGATCAAATTCATAAAGAAGTTCGTCTCAGGGTTTGCAAAAATTGCCCTAGCCTATAAATGTCATGCTCAAGAAAGATGTTAAAATAGAGTGGATATATTAATCTAAAAAGCATTTCCAAGAAATTAAATATGCAATATCAAAGGATCTAGTGTTAATTAGCCCAGACTTTACAAAATATTTCTATCTATTTTTATTCACTTTAGAACATACCATTGTTGTAGTTATCATGTAGAAGAAAGATGAAATTAAGCTAAAAATATCAAGTATTCTATGATTGATAAGAAATGTTTTGCTTTATTCAAGGTAGTGAAGAAATTTTAACATTAAATCTTATGGAAAAAAACCATTGCTATTGTACCTGACCCTGCTATCAAGCTCACCCCATGACAAAATCAGCTAGGAAAATGTTAAGGTAAATAGATGGCCAAGCTCTAGGATTTTGACATAGAGATTAGGCCTACAAAGATCATCAGAGGTCAAGGCATTGTTCAACTCATTATTGATCTTGATCCATGAATCATCATTGAAGAAGTATGTATAGCACAAGTTTATAAAGTAGAATGGTGTACATATATAATCCAATATTTATTTACAAAAACTTGTCCCCAAAACCTTAATAAAGAAAGGAGAGCTTTGAGGCTCAAAGTTGATCATTCCATGATAAAAAAGGGAGTCCTATATAAAAGTAACTATGAAGGTAGTTATCTTAGATATGTATATGTAGAGGAGGCTAAATAAATCCTAGAGAACATGCACTAAAATATAGGCAATGGTCATCCTACTAGGAATATCACATCCCATAAAATATTGAGGTTGGGTTACTATTATTTAGTCATCTTTAAGGATCCTGATGTACATGTTATAACCTACCATTAATATCAAGCATTAGATAAGAAAGAAGTACACGTAGAAATGCCTCTATAATAGTTGTTGAAGGAAGGCCATTTGCATAGGGGGTTTAAAATTCATTGTTTTAATCAACCCAAATTCCTTAGTAGGCTATAAATTTTTACTACAAATTATTGTACTAGATGGATAGAAGTGATAGCCATAAATAATAGTAGAGTACAATATGTGATTTGATTTTTGAAGGAACCCATAATTACTAGATTTGGCACACCCATCTCTTTGGTTAGTGATAATAGACCAAATTTTATATCAACAAAATTAATTGAATGGGCACATGAAAATTAGATCATAATCAAGTCAACTTCAAACCACTACGCTCAAGGAAATAGACTAGCATATTCAACAAATAAAAATCATGTTGATGTAATCAAGAAATTAATATGGGACAAGCTTAGGGTCTAAAACAATTTACTAAAGAATGCTCTTTGGGTAGATCATATGAGATATACGTAAGCCCTGAAATCTTTTCCCTACTTATTGGTTTGGGTGTAGCCCATTTTTACCATCATGTTGAAGCTACCCACCTATTAGTTCATGTATGACTACATGGTATCAAATGACAAAGTATAATTGAAGTTGTTTGATATAATATAAATAGAGGATTCAAGGACTTAATCCTTGTATACATTTAGCAAACACTAGGATGTAGTCAAGATGTGGTTTGATAAAAGAGCAAAAGTCAAATAATTCAAGATTTTAGATCTGATGCTACAATGGGATAAAACCCATGAAAATAAAGTATAGTAGGATATGTTTTCCCCACTATGGATTAGACCCTATAAAATTTTAGAGATCATGGGAAATAATGAATTTCATTTGAAGGACCTCTAAGGAAATAAGCTTAGATATCTAATAAAGAGATAGTTCTTGAAGCATTACTTTAGATCTATTCCATCTATAAATAATACTAATTGAGTGTATTTCAGATAAGTTTAGACGTAGGGCTAGAGTATATTTCCATGATTTCTAGTTCAATTTATTGCTTTCTAGTTTATTTTCAAAGCTTTCCAAATTTTGGGCTTTCTAGGTTAATATTTCTACTTTCAGTATTCTGTTTTCTTAGTTTAGATTTGAGTGCTTTCTAGAGTAGTTTCTTACTTTCTAGATCAGTTGTTGTTTGTTTCCTTTGGCATTCTAATATGTGTTTTAAGTAGTTATTTCCAAGATAAAATACAATAATGATTGAGTTTATGATTTGTATAAAAGGCAAAAATTATAAATCCTAACACATTAGGGACTAATCTATATATTAGGTGTATTTTTTGTTTTTTTGAGTCTTTAAGATGAAGTTAATCAAAGTATTCTTCTTAATAGTGTCATAATTGAGTACTTTTACTAGGCATGTGAAAATTAATCTTGGGTACTTCATACAAATTTATAAAGTTTTCTTATTTTATTCGATTAAATGCACTTACCATATTATAAACTTGTTGAAAGTGACAATTTTGGGTGTAGATCTAGTTTGCAAGGATGTTCTACTAACAATTTGTTTTATATTTATACCAGCTCACTAGGGTTTCATCTCCTCTCTTTTCCATTGATTTGAACATAATAGAAATAAATAAAATAAGAGAGATAAAAGAACCATTGAGTTTAAAAGAGAAAAATATAAGTTAAAGAAAATTAAAAGGTTCACATGATGAAATAAAGTCAATACACCATGTATCATGGTTAAAAAAATGGAAGGAGAAAAAAAGGAGCCCAAGGTATCTTTGTCAGGGCTATGGACACCTAGCTAGTAATAAAGTAATACTTGAGGTTCCCTTGATTTGGTGAGATTTAACAGATACTATAATTAAACCCAAAACTTTATGAAAACCTTTGAAAAACTCATTAGAACAAGGGTTAAATAAACTTCACATTTAACACACATAGATTTGAAAAATTATAGGTAAAGTATGTTGTGTGAATTAACCTAGGAACCTATTTCATATTTCAAATTTAAGTATTTTTTTTGTGACACACTTCAAGATTGATCTAAATATTGTGACACTGGGGTTCTAGGTTGCCAAATACTTAGGAGTATTCCCTCTATAATTTGCCATTTATTATACCCTACATCCCCCTTTTCTTCAAGGAGAAATGGGAACCCACTTTTTTAAGATTTTGGTCTTAATATCAAGCCCCTCTTGTTTCATGTGTTTATGCAAAATATAAAAAATCTAAGGCATTTCACTTTTGGCAAGATGATATTGTCATCGTGTTTTCATGAGACTAACTTTTATTCCATAGAAATTATTCTTCAAGTTTATCTTTTTATTATAAATATTTCATCCCATGTACAAATTATCCTTTAAAGTTTTATGTTTCAGATGTTCTTGGGCATATTTTATTTTAGTCTTATTGTTAAAAAAGCATTATTTTATTATGGAAATTATTTCAAAAAAAAAATTCATAAATAATTCCCCTAAAAGAATTTCATTGACAAGCTCTTTACCTCATGGAATTTTAGACATTGAATATTTTTCTTAAAACAAATCCCTGATGGATTATCCCTTTGACCCTACCAAACCTACCTTTCAAGACTTTAGAAATGACCCTTAACTTTATGAAAGTATGCTTTGGGGAAATTAATAGTGTCTTTTAGCATTTATAAATTAGAGCCTTTAAATCCTTTGCACATACCATTCGAGATTTTTGAACTAGCCCTTCGACCTTTATAAAGTGTCCTTTATCCTTTAGCCCTTCAACTTTTCCCAAATCAACCACTTTACCTTTTTTGACTAGATATTTTAAGGCATATAACCTTTGGGTTTTGTGTAAATGACCCTTCAAGAATTTTTTCTTGAATCCTTTACCCTTTAGGACTTATCCTTCAAGATATCCTTTTTGACCCCTTTGTTCTATGAAAAGTGCCCTTATGCCTTTGTGTATTGGACCCTTTGACATAAACATACCCTTCAAGATTTTTATCCCAAGCCTTTGACAATTTTTTTGGTAGTGGCAACTTACCCTTTAAAATAATCATCATAGCTCTTTTTTTCCCACCAAAAGACCCTTGGACCTTTATGAAGTAGATCCTTGAGTAAATTTTGTCATGAAGTAGACCCTTCAGACCCGTGGCTAATACCCTTCAGGTTTTGTGTAACCTACCCTTTGGGAATTTTGAAATGACCCTTAGCTAAATGAAAGTACCCTTTAAGAAAATCAAAAGTTCCCTTTAGCCCCTATGAAGTAGATCCTTCAGAACTTTTGTCATGAAAAAATGCCTTATAAAGTGGACCCTTTCGATCTAAATTACCCTTTAGGGAAATTGAAAGTTCCCTACAAGCCTTTGAAAATACATTCAAGATAATTATCTCAAGACTTTTTCCTAGATGAATTCCCTAGGGAAATTGTTGTGTTCTCTAAAACAATTCCATTGAAGGAATTAGTCTATGAACATTGACCCAAAAGCATTTTTCCAATGTTGACCCTAAGTGCCTTATTATTAAGAGTACTACTAGTCTCACCATAATTAGCCAAAATAAAAGTAAAAATATTTATATCAATACTTTAAAAGACCCCCCACCAACTTGAGCTAATAATTTTGAATTATATATGGAAATAAAAGCTAAGTGAATGTTGCACATTTATGTCATATGAACTAATATTCGATGTAGGATTATATATAGTTGATACACCATGATTGAAAATCTATCATTATATTCAAGCTAACTTGAATTTGAATTCTTCTACTTTCTTATAGCGATGAAGAGCCCTAGTTCACACTTCAAAAGTACTATGAGTAAAACATTGACTGAGGTAGAGATGAGTTATTTTAACAAGCATACATAGCACATAAAAGAAGTAGCATAGAGTATGCATTAATGGAATCTACATCAAGGATATTCTGAGGTACCAATCTAACATCCCTATATTTAATTAAGGACTCTATAGAATTGATGAACATAATCTTTGCTTCTATAGTTTTTCGAGACAAATACCAAAATTATTCACATTATGGGATATCATTGATTCAGTGTATGTGTTTTCACTCGAAGATGATATGAAACTAGCAGAGAGATTATTCTTTAAGGAATTTTTGGCATTCAAATGCCAAAGATTACACTTTGTTGTAGCCAAACCATAAGTAATGTTGTGCATTGACCTCCTAAAGGACCTATTATTTTGAGGGAAGATATCATAGGATGATTTATTTCATCATTATAATAACAATATGGTATTTGAATGCATCTTGAGAATGGATTTCTAGAGATTCCTATCTTTGAGTATACACAATGCCTACTTAAACAAGTACACATTAGTGTAGTTTAACATAGATACTTCAATGGATAAGGTACTATCATCATGGTTATTCTCAAATTAGACCATCAAATGGTAAGGTAGGAAGCTAAAAGGAGTAATTCTAATTGACAAATTCAAGATGGGGATCTGAATTCATATGGATCTTCTTAACCAATTATACAATATGTCCATCATTCATTTTATTAATTTGGATTGGGTACCATTGCTATATATGATGCTTACACATGATGTGACATATGCCCTGGGTGAGATAATAAGACTTTAGTTGAGAGATTAGATTATTCATAAAGACAAGCATCCCACACCCTCAAGAGATTTATACATGATGTTGTACTTATTGGACATAGTCATGGGTATGTTTTATAAGTATTTTAGTGAATTATAGGCTCTAACCACATACTGTAAGAAGAACAAAATCTATGATCATTACTAGTTCATGCATGTTTATTTTTATACCAAACATATGGTGAGGATTTTAAGGATATCTATCCATAGGTTTGACAAGTGATTCATGGCTAGCCCATGCCTCAAATTGGAAACAATATTGTGAAGAATTTATCTAGGAAAGGGGAACATTTCTTTTACCTAAATTTCATTATTATCATGGTTTGGGGAAACAAGTTTGGTCCCTTGTGTCTCCCAAGGTTTGTGCCAGATAAGCTAGATGAACAAGAAATTACCTTCTAATTTTAGAAGAGCATTGAAGAGGATTTATTAAGGTAGAAGAAGGCCTTGTATTTTGGTCATCTTATAACTATTGGTAAAATGACATATACAATGACTAAGCATCTTATAGAAGTAGGTGGAAAATGTAGGATTTATCCTTTCCCTACACTTTCACATAGAAATTAGGATCCTTACAGGTTAATCCAAAATAAAATTCATGGGTTCAATATCCCCTATAGTCATGAAACCTTAGGATTATGAATTCTTATTTTTTTATGCTAAGTCTGATGAGGAAGTATTGGAATGGCCATCGATTACTAGGTTGCAAGAAGATCATTTGAGAATGATCTAAGATGATCCTTTTATTTCTACCAAGGAGTTGGATAGAAAAAATGCACTCTACAAATGGTGGTAATATTTGGATTTTTGAAGACGACAACCTGAGGAGCAATCCAAGGACCAAGCTGCTTCTTCCTCCTAAGGACTTAATTTCAAGTTGAAGTTGAAGATAATGAAGAAAGAACCTAGGATGCTCAAGCCAAGTTCTACTAAGGGAAGACAAGGGATCCCATTAACCTAGATTTTGATGAGGAAGAAAGCACACAAGAATTGCCTATTGTAGGTTCTATTCAAATGTCTACTACATTGCCCCAAGTACACACTATTACATCTATCAAGATAGAAAATCTATAGGTAGCAACATCATCAGCTCAATAATCCCCAACATAAGTAAATACCCCCTTTTTCTATAAGAAAGAGCCTAAAAATCTTATGGTTAGTCCTATAGTGGAGACATCACAAGGTTTGTCTAATCCACCTCCACATTCAGAACTAGCTAGGGGAGATTTAGTGGTCATCAGAGAATCCAAGTTTGTCTAATCCACCACCATGTTATAAATTAAAGGAGAAAGACATGATGATACATATCCCTATTGGCATAGAAGGTGAAGTTTAGGAGGTATATTTTAGATGTTATAACTTCTTGGAATCCATGGAGTTTATGAAGGCTAATATGGCCCCTCATGTGAGTGAGGCCAATAAATTATTCAATTATTTGAGACATGACAGTGAAAAATCAAACATGTTAATTGTTTATATAGGCAACTCACTAAATATTCATCTCAACTTTATGACTACACTAGAGGCATTCAATGCCTTAATCTAGTAGTCATTCGATAGGAAGAGGTGGATTGGTTATAAAATATTAGGGATTTAATCCCCATATATAAGTCACGTGAGGATAAAATTATTCAAATTTTTCATGAGATAAAGTTATCCAAAGTTAAAGAATCCACTAATAAGTTAATTAGTAGGATTAATTTTGATAAACTTATCTAAGAAGTAGTCAAAGAGTTTAACCATAGATTACAAGGTTTGACACTTTATTAAATTGATTCAGAATTAAGTAAGGCTCAGAAAAAGGTCACTAAATTTTATATTGAAAATAACCAAGGACAAACATGCAATGATCCTTGGATAGACCAAAATAATCAATTGACCATCACTACTAAATTTATACATTATATAAAAGCAACATGAAGTGGCACAAAAGTTTTATGAGGATAATGAAGTAAACAAGAAGTAGGTTTTTTGTGGTAATACTACATCTTCAATTACCATGATGACTTCTGTGCAAAACAAGGTGCATGTATAACTCTAAATGAGTAATCCTTGATAGGCTAAGATTATACACATGAATATTTTTGTAATAGAAAATGTACCTAGATATTATTTATATTTTGAGTGGCTAATTATGAAAAATTAAATTTATATTTTGTATACATGCACATGTTGCATAATCCTAGAAAAGTCAATTTATTTTATTTTGAATTCTATTTTTTAAAATGGTTTTTAGACCATAGTTAGAACTGCATGTTATAATTAACACATGTAACTACTTTTCATGAACTTGCAAGATGAGGCAACCCCTTCTCCACGTCTATGTATATAATTGTAACCAAATTTTTTTATTCATAAGATTTTGGAATACAAAGTAGTGAAGTAATTTTTGATCATCAACAAAGTGTTTTGAGTATTTTATTTCCAATTTTGTGTAATTAATTATTATTTCCATGGTTGTGTGTTTCAATAATCTTTAGTGTTCTATAGTTAAAAATGGATTCTTGATTTCTTAATTGATATACCAATCCTCGATGTACAATAACTATTGAAATATTAGTAAATATATTGATTAAGTTAGTCAAGTTGATTGAATAATATTTTTTTATGTGTACTTGTGCTTTATTTGGTGTAGTTTTTTGTGTGTATGAAATAACTACATTAGATAATTCATTTGATTGAGCCATATTCTCTGGATTAAGGGTGTGAAACAACTATCCTAAAAGGAGAAACCTTTGTCTAAGGCTTTTGAATTCCATGCACATTTATTTCATTATACTTCTTCTTCATGTCTAATTCTATGTGTGTCATTTCTACTAACAATAGGCTTAGGTTTCAAAAAGTATAGGTCTATTCATAAACTAACCAAAGAAGTGATTTCCAAGAACCATTGAGCCTTCTTTTTTGCCTTACCTTACTCTCCTTTTGAGTTTGTTATCAAGACTTACCCACTTTTAGATTAGAAACCAACCACCCATCCAACTCACATAGAAAATTCACTCTATTAGAAGTCCACAAGTCCATCCAAAAACCTTTTCAACAACTTACATACCCTACCCATATTCCATCAATAGGTTGAAATACAATGCATACCTAAAACTCATGTTATAGAGTTGATTTCAACTCTATTGAGATACTAAAATGTTAGAGGCTACATAATTAGACTATGGTGTGCATAAAAAAAACATTAACAATCCTTACTCTTTCATGAATTTAGCAAGGGGAGTTATAAAGGAAATGTTTAGAGTTTTTGACTAGGCCATGGGGACTCTACATGGGAAAAGCACCATACAACCTCAAATTTACCTTGTTTATAGTATTGAGGGAGTAGCTCAAAATTTGTATGATGTTATTCAGCTGATAAGAAGTGCTAAGAGATAGTCACAACCCAAGTGGGTAGATGTGGTTCCCCTTTCTAATGAAATGAATAAAATTGAGGTCAATCTCCTTTTCTTAATCTAAACATATAATAATAAGGAATGTGATCATTTAAATTTAATAACTACTCAGTATGCAACATGGCTCATATATTATGTGGTTTTAAGAAGAGATGACTTAATCAAGTAGAATCAAGAGATGTGAAATTTAGTGTTTCAACTCTTTATCTATGAGGGGTATGCCATTTCCATTTTTGGAGAGTTTATGATCCATAATGTGATAAATCAACAAGGAGAACTAATTTTTAGATCCATATTCAATTTTCTTTCCTTCAAACTTCAACAAATAGTTTCAAAACAAATTTCAATGGCATAATATATAAAATGTAAGATAACTTCTAACAGTTGGTGAAATTTGCTAGAGGTAAAGTCCATAGTTCAGAGACTCTCTATGTGGACCTCAGTGTTGCAATGAAAATGAATAGTAAGTTAATAGATAATCTCCCATAGCACTTCAATATATCCCTACTAGACCTTGAGTCAATAGAAGTTGATTTTTAGGTGAGCCATGACCTCTATATGTAAATTTAGACAAGAAAGTGTGCTTCTTAAGACACTTTCCCTACACCGTCCACCTCAATAGTAGTTGTGACTTTAGTAGCTGAATCTATCATTGTAACAACTTCACTAGATGTAAATGCTTCATCATTGATAAATTATTTTGTCACCTTTTGATGAACATTATAACTAAAATTTTGTTATGATAGTCTTATCTCCTATGGGATTTTAATGGTATCTTTAATCCATACATGCCATACATTTCTCTTCATGAGATTTTTGAAATGATGTAAACTTTGAAAATGGCTTATGTGATGAGGCATCACCATCCTTAGTTATAAATTCATTTAACCTCCACATTCCAAAGGGAGGATAAATTTTGTTATTCAATATATACATACATACATACACACACACACACACACACACACACACACACACACACACACACACACACACACACACACACACACACACACACACACACACACACACACACACACACACACACACACACACACACATATATATATTGGTTTTTTTGAAATGTGTTATATGATTCATTCTCTCTCTCTCTCTCTCTCTCTCTCTCTCTCTCTCTCTCTCATATTTGTCTTATAGTGTTTATGCATTTTTATCTAACTAGTAGCTTAGTTTCTTGATATATTCAATATCAATTTCAAGTATATTGTGATTAGGTAATATGGTTATATTAATTAAAAATATGCAATAGTTGTTTTAGGTTGATAGATCTTGTTTTATTTTTTTAGGTTGAGTGATCATTATCCTCATGTCTGGTTCCAATATACATGATCCCCACATAAGACCAATGAATGAGATAAGATACGATATTAATATAAAGATTATAAGCCTTATTACATGTTACACCACCTAATTCCACATAATTAAACAATATACAAATGTAATTTGACTTCAAGGTTAACCATGTCATTGAAATCTTCCCACACTCCACTATCATTATCCTCTCTTCTAAATTTAATTTGATTGATCCTTGTGTTAGCCAATAAATCATCCTCTAGATTGGCCTCCCTATAGCAATGTCAACACTTATATTTCTAGACTATAGACGCATCATTCCACACTTTCTCAATAATTTTAATCAAATTCTAGGATTTACCCCTTTGTTTAGACAAGGCTTAAATGACAACTTTAAAACCTTATTCAATTTTTAGCTTAGTTACACCACATTCAAGCCCAAGATTTTATCCCACCATTAGGTCTTGGCATTAATCTTCATTTCTATTCCCATACAATATCTTGATATATGATTCTCTAATTAGATACCGACTATAATCCCTAATCACACACCCTACGCTTGAGGCCATAGGGTTTCCTCAACAAGCTCCATTGAAATCAAGTTTGAACAACCTTGGATGTGGATCTTGCCAAGCAATACCAATCCTAATTTTATTCTTACAATTTCCATTTCCATTTAATATTAAACCATTAATGGGGTTTCAATACTTTTTATTTGTATATATGTTATTAATTTATTTGTATAAAGGATTTTTTTCCTTAAATTTTTCTAATTATTTTTGAAAGATTTTACTATGAATTCATTATTATAACATTTATTTTCTATGTTTAATATTAGTTTTCATCAAAACTCTGTGTAATTGTGTATATTATAAGTACTTAATAATATATCTCATGACTATTTATTTATCCTTGGTTAGCACTAATTTTTTGACATTCATCTTATATTTTCCATCAAGGTATCTCTTAGAACTTACATTTCAAACATGAAGAAGAGTAGATTTTTCATTTAAAGTCGTTCCTAGGAGATAAATTCAAGTTAGCCATGAAGGTATTGCAATGACCTTTAAGGTATTTCATAAGAGATACCTTAGAGGGTGTTATCATACATTTAAGGAGGCATTGGAGGTATCTCCTTGGATATACCTTCTAAACATGCATAAGGGTAACCTTTAAGGTATTATAAGACCCTTTAAAATATGTTTGAAGGCACCACTATGTGATACTTATAAGGGACTTGTGTTAAATTCAAGGCTACACTTATCCATTTTTTGAAAGGATTCTCTTAAGAGATACCTTAAAGGGTCTTGCAGTACCTTCAATTATTCTTTTGGTAAGTACCTTAAACATGCACATGATTTAAATTTTCTTTTAGGGAATCTCCTAGGAGATTACTTAAAGGGACTTATAATACCTTCAATGGTACACTTATGCATGTTAAAAATGTATCTCATCAAAGCCACCAATGGGTGATCCTTGTTGTCCATTTTTTGTTCACCATTATCCTTGGACCAAAAAAGTTAGGGATTAGCTAGATAAATTAAGCCAAGGTCCATTATGGGCTCAAGATCTAATCTGAATCAAGTCCCCAATATGATATAAGTCATTCTATTTTCAACTCAAGTATTTATAGGTCTATTTGAGCCAATTGGATTTGATCTCGAGTCATTCTGATTTAAGTTAGTCAAGTTGAGTTGAGATGCTTCCCAAGCCAAGCCGACTCTAGATCTTAAGTAAATATTTCCAAGTCAATAACAATTTACTATTATCCATTTTTTTAGTATCATTTAAGGTACATGACATCTCTACACCCCTCTTAAGTTAGATAGTTTAATGAGAATTAGCTAATTTTTCCATCTTGATAGAGCCACATGTCAACATTATGCAGCCCTGGGGCATGTTAGTAAGTCACTCAAGATTTAGCTATTACCTTTAGAGTTTCCTGGTTGATCCACACATCATCAATGTTAGACATAAGAGTGGGTTGGTAGGATGATTCCATATTGTTTAATCTTAGTAAAATAGATCCATGGATCCATATGTGTAGATTTGTAGAGCATTAATTAAAATGAAATGATGTCATGTGTCTCAATCCCATAATCTTAATAATCCCATATTGATTAATATAGACACAAAAGCGTAATAGGCCCCAAGTGAGAGAAATAAAGTTAGGTGGCTTGATCTTGATTCACTATAGATAAAAATACTATTAGAGATAGTCATAGCTATATAAATGATTAGAAATCAATAATTTGGTCTATGTGGTAGAGACCCCATAGAAGGAGGCAGGATGGTAACTCAATTTGCCATGCTTAGGGACAAAGTTAATATTCCATCTATTCATCTAGGCCACCAAAAGGGTTATAGTCAGCATAGGAAGGTTTAAACTTGAAATTTTCCAATGTGAATATGATAGACATTAGGATCATGATTAAATCATTAATTATATACATGGTTTTGAGGTCTACAAAAAAGCAACATTAATTAAAATTATAGTTTTACACCTAAATTTATTTAGTTGAAATGTGGGATCATCAAAAATTAAATATTGGTTATCCTCCCACCAATGGGAGAATAAGCTAAACTACCCTTTATGAGTTCAAGATGATTATTTACATGATTTGAGGATAAACGACCAATTATCATTTAATTTCACTTAATTTGTTCATGGTTATCCTCCCACCATTTATCATTGAGATATAGTTCCCAAGTCTATGTTATAATACTTAATTTTGGTATCCATGTTTTGTTTTATATTATATGGATTAAGGGCTTCCCACTACCTATGTGAGCCAATGTCTTTCATTACAAAATCATTTATGTATGTAAGGTGAATCCATACCAAAATTTATATTTTTTTTGACTGTGAAATATAATTCAATCTAGATTATGTTTCATTCATTTCACATTTTAGTGAATTTGATATGTTTTATTGATTAATGTTAATGAGATTTTATTTCTTCCTTGCATTTGTCTTTTTCATTCATGCCTTTATGTGAACTATATGCCTTTTATAGGTCAATTGAAGTGAATCATATGGTTTTCTATATTTAGGTGTTAGAGTATCATTAACACCTATTTTAAACATCTTGGTTGATCACCTTGACTGTTGTGTAATTATAGCCTGCATATTGAATTATTTAGATGGAATAAGTTATCCTCAAGTAGTTTAATCAATCTATAGTTTTTCATTCAAATATTAAAAACATTGAAAAGTAGAGGATATACATTTGGTGCATCACCTATAGTTGTCTTTCCATATTTTAAGTCATTTTCTATCCCTTCCCCTCACAAGCAATAATTTATTAGTAATTTCAATGTGAAACATCAAGGGAGCTATCCTTATCCAAATATTCACTTAAATAATTAGGAAACCAATAGTGTAGAGGTGATTCCATGATTTCACTTGAATGGGGAGGCATGAACAAATTTCTCAAGGGTGAAATTTATATTGAAAATAATACCTTAAAGGGACTTGTAATACCTTCAAGGTATCTCCTAGGAGATACCTTTTAAACATAAATAAGAGTGGATTTTTATTTCAAGGTAGCTCCTAAGAGATACCTTCATGTTACCCATGAAGGTATTAAAAGGTCCATGAAGGCATATCCTAAGAGATAATTCAAAGGGAATTATCATACTTACAAGGTGACATTAAAGGTATATCTTGGGAGATAGATATCAAACATGCATAAGAATACCCTTGAAGGTATTACAGGGACCTTCATAGTATATTTGAAGGTACTACTATGTGATACCTTGAAGGTCCTTTTAATAACTTCAAAGGTACCTTTATAAATGATTGAAAGGTGTCTCATTGAAGGCATTACTAGGTGATAACCTAAAGGGACTTCTAATACCTTTAAGGGTACCCTTATTCATGTTTGAAAAGTTTCTCCTTGAAGGCACCACTAGGTGATACCTTGAAGGGAATTTTTATACCTTCAAAAGTAACCTCAATGTATCTCATAGGAGATACCTTTAAAACATGAATAAGAGTGGATTTTCCCTTTAATTTATCTCTTAGGAGATACCTTAAAGTTATCCATGAAGGTATTACAAGGCACTTGAAGGCATGTCCTAAGATATACCTCAAAGGGAATTATTATACATTCAAGGGGTTGTTGAAGGTATATCTTAGGAGACATATTTAAAACATGCATAAGGTTACCCTTTAAGGTATTACAAGGTCTTTCATATTATGTTTTAAGGCACTATTGGGTTATACCTTAAAAGGAATTGTATACCTTTAAGTTTATCTTATGTACGTTTATAAGGTGTCTCTTAGGAGATACCTTCAAGTTACCTTTGAAGGTACTATTATTCTCTTCAAGATATCTTCTAGGAGATACCTTGAAGGTTCTTATAGTAACTTCAAGAGTTCTCCTAGTCTATACCTTGAACATGCACATGATTGGAATTTTATTTCAATCTATCTCTTATGAGATACCCTGAAGGGCCTTATAGTACCTTCAAGGATTATCCTAGTATATACCTTGAATGTGTAAATAATTGGATTTTCTTTCAAGGTATCTTCTATGGTATACCTTGAAGGGCCTTTTAATACCTAGAAGGTTAACCTTATGCATGTTTGAAAGGTATCTCTTAGGAGAACCTTGAAGGACCTTGTAATGCCTTCAATGTTTATTTAAATGGTAATTAAAAGGGGTTTTATATAACCATGGAATGCGTGGGATAGTCAAGTTATGGATATATAAAGTTAATGCATGAAGATATTCATAAAAACATAAACAAAACACCTTCAGGAGAGTAAAAGACTATATGCATGAAATGCAATTTCTATTCATTGAGTGTGAATTTATTATTTTAAGATTTTTTTAAACATAAATTTTCCATTTTATTCAAAATTCAAGATCATCTCTATAGACCAATTTCACACACTCCATATCTATAAATCATGAACTCACAATTTAGTGACATTTATAATAAAAGCATCTCATTGGGTCCCAAATTTGATGTGTACTAGATCATGGTTCTTGTGATGTTTAAAAATCTATCAAATTTGAGACCATATGTAAGCAAAACATGTGGAACACCATCATTTATCCCATGTGTACATCATGACTCAGAAATGTTGCACACATGCACTTGAAAAATGCACCTAAGTGTGCTTTAAGGTGCCCTTAGCCTACTTGTATTGGGCATCATAGTAGGGTTTGTTACTACCCATGCCAACCCTGGGATACCTTCAACTAATACAATTTATAAAAAAAACATTAAATATTTTTATGCATTGATCTCATACACATAATTAATTTTTTGTTTCTCATGAAAAAATAGTGGTTGTTATCTTGCCACACCACATATTAAATTGAAAACCTAGAAATATTTATTACATCTCTTTTTTTTAAAATAATTTTAAATCATTTTGCTACTAGTGGAAATTTGAAGATCCCATTAGTTATTAATTTTAAACCATAATCTTTACTATAGTACCTTAAACATTGAATCAGTGATCCTAAATCATTCCCAAGCATTAAACCCCTAGCTTCACTAAAGACCTTTGGTTATGTTCATTATAAATTCTATGCCTGCATGATAAAATAAATAACATAGTTTTAGATAATGTGTTTTCCACTTAAACAGGTCCAAAAGAATAGTTTTGTAATTTTAACTATCAATTAAATGTCATATAAACATTCTAAATCTAAGTGTAATAATAAGATAAACACTTTTAGTGATTAGTGAGACATAATTGAGAAAGTTATGTTATTGATTTTTATATGATTTAACTATTAATTTTAGTGGTTATTTAAAAAATACCTTATCAAGAACATTATTTTATATCCAATAGAATGTAAGAAGGGAAGCCATTAATCCTTAGTTAATAGTGAATTATTCATCTTAAACAAAATTTTAGAGTAATGACTAGCTGAAAATTATGCTTAATGACTATATAAAAAATTTAATAGGATTTCAGGGCTTCTATAAATTAGAATATAAATTTTCAAATACAAGTTAAATGTATAATAAGTAAATGATTAAAAAAATAGTTTAATTTAATACAATATGGAGTGGAGGTCACTTGATAGACCAAAATATATTATATTCAAAATCAATGGAAATTAAACATTAAAAATATAGTATTCAAGTATAATAAAAAATAATCTAGAGATAAATTTCAAACAATATCAATTATTATTAATAGATATTACAACCATATCATCTTGGGATTCAAATTTTCAATGTTAGGTTTCAAATTTCTCATGTTCAACTTCAAAATCTGATTTTTATCATTAAATTTTTAGCATTTAATTTTACAATATCAAAATCTCTAGCTCCACAATGGCATCATGATTTTTATCATAATTTCATAGAAATTAAAACTATTTCATATGTGAAAATGTATACTTAAAGATTAATTATTGAATATAAAATACAATCTCTTAGAAGAATAAACTCACCATTAATCATGTGGAGTGGAGATTCATTACACAAAAATAAACCTACCATTGTGGTAGGGTTATATCCACGTGTATTTTGAAATTGATCCCCCAATATGTTATATTTATCTCAAACTCAATTGTCATTTTATTTTATGTTTTGGCATTTACAATTGGATAATAAAACTAATGTTGAAACACAAACATTCTTCATACTATTTATATGTAAAAAACTAGGTAGCATTATCACACCTCGATGATGACATGTCTAATCATGAATGAACCCTTTATTAAATGCTAAAGCATAATGTCATTGATATCTTATAATAAGATGAATTAGTCAAATGTCACCATTATAATCTCTATCACATTAATTTAACAAGGTCTTGATATGTGACATTGACATCTTATCACAAGATTAATCACTCAAATAACATCCTATTAATATCACATTAATTTATCACACTCAAAGAATACTTAAACAACGATTTATTTCTTATTATGTGACTAATAGGTGTTTTATCCATCAATGAGGATCTTTTAATAATATTTTGACATTTGAAGGAAAATTAAACTATAATAATTATCCTAAAGTATTAATTTCTATGAACACACACACACACACACACACACACACACACACACACACACACACACACACACACACACACACACACACACACACACACACACACACACAACACACACACACACACACACACACACACACACACACACACACACACACACACACACACACACACACACACACACACACACACACACACACACACACACACACACACACACACACACACACACACACATTTAAGAATCAATGATATAATTACTCTATTTAAATTATCTAGTCCTTAATTTCATTGTATTCTAAGTAGAAAGAGCATTTAGACATCAATGGGTCTCTGTCATGTTATAAGAGAGTAATTTTAGTTGGTATGGGTGATTATCTACAATTTTTTAGATCTAAAACTATTAAATATATTGGTTACTAATATTATTTGATTATAATTATTAAAAAATATCAACTTTACAATAACATTCACCATTTGGGTCACTATTGGTTTTCAACACACAAGGAAATAAATAATAATCAATAGAAGTACACACTAAACAACCCTAATCTTTGTCATTTCATTATCTCAACCATTTAATAAAAATAATCTATGTAGACTATCCAAATCTCAATGATTTCATAACATAAAGTGATAAACAATGAATAAAAGGTCCATGTCAACACAAACAAATCACACATTTCAGATAGAGTATAAAAATATATTAAATACTATTATGTTTAAATACTTGAAAATAAGGATATGAAAAAATGAAAGTAACAAATATGGTCAACACTTCAGTCATTTTGTAACCTCTATTGTTCTAATCTATTTATGATCTATAGTGTATGTTTAGAAAAAACTTAGAATACGTATCTGTTTAGACATGTTCAACAATTTTTGTTCCTATTAAAAATGTGTTGAAATTATATGGACCCCATTTTTCAAAATTAATTTGAATTTCAAATTAGTTGGGTACTCCCACCTATTTCAATTGAAATCAAATGTACCTAGAGAGTAGTCAAATTGAATTATAATGCAAGTGATATATAATATTCAATTATATTTATAAATATTATATTAAAATATATACTAAAAATATTTATTAAATAATGTAATATAATATTACAATATTATATAATATTATTAAATTTAAATTGTTATAGTAAAATATATAATATGTAATATAGATTTATAAACCATATAATTTAACATATATATTGTTGATGCTTAGAATTGCACTGTTTTCAACACCAACAATGGGAAGTTTCAGGAATGTGGGACTTGCGACCTGAAATGACCTCCAGATTTTAGAGAAGTTGGCTCTTCTTTATCTCAAAAGTATTATGTGAAAAATGATAGAAATTAAATATAAACACTAATGCAATGAAATAAAATCTAACTATGGTGATGCACCTAAATTTTATTTGATCCTTAATACTAAGCATACTGAAGCTATCTTTTGGATTCAATTACATTAAAGAGAAAACAATGCATGATCAATGTAAAATATGAAAACAAATAGAATCAAAGGCTCACAACTTAGATTATTTTTGTAGTAACACATAAAATATCAACAAAGGCATAGAATTCAGTCTTCTTATTAATTTTCTAGCCATACAAAAGGCACAAATACATGCACAGTTATACAAACTTTCTAACTCAAGAAAATAGAACAAAGGCAAATGATATTCCTGGCCACATCTAGAAAGTCTAAAACTTATTGATAAAAATCTCTCATATAAAATTCTCTTTCTCTTTTGATGATGATTTCTGATGATCCCTACACCCATATTTATAGCATCAGACTAGCTCTAGATTGCCTGCATGTTCCCAACCCAATGGTCTAATTGAACTCTAACTAAACTGGAAGTGTTTAACAAATATATATTTTGGATCTCTAATGTTTGCCTCTCTACAATTTCAAATCTCAATGGCCTAACTAAATTGGAACTTAACTGGAAGTTTTTAACATAAGATATTTTCTAGATTTGAAATGTTTAGTCTCCCTACAAGTTCATTGGTTGAATTAGATTTACATGACACTTTTCATTGTGAAATAGGTGAGGACACTTAGTAACTTCTATTGTCCTCACTTGAAAACCATCTCATTATTTACAAGGCACCAGAAAATGACACTCTTCCATGGCACTTACAGAAAACACACGGCACTTTCCACTACATTATACTATTTATTGTGTCTTTTTATTAGGAGTGCTCCATATTTGACATCTGTCACATTCCACTGCTCCAAAACTTTATCAACTTATATAAAATAGGACCCACAACACTTCTTGCATGAGTATCTTCGAAAGGGGAATGGGGATAGGTGTCACTTTTTACGTCTTTTTAACAAATGATATGTGTCAGCTTTCACTTGTCTATAGAAGTTTTTAGATACTTTTTGAGAGCCCTATGAAAGGTGACATGTGGTGGTCTCTGCTAAGCTTTAGCTACACTCTAGAAACATTTGGGACTCATTTTAGATTCACATAGATGGTGGCACTTGGTGGCTTTTGTTGACTTTAGAAACAAAACCTAGGGCCCACCATTAGTCTTTACTTAACAATGAAATAAAATGCAAAAACTGTGCATGTTGACACTTGGTAGCTTTCACTGAGATTTAGCTAGGTACACATGGCAGCTTCTGTTGCTTTTACAAAAACATATTGAAACCTTTCATAGTTGCTACTTGGCATCCTCCACATGCACTAAGAAAAGCTACTTGAAATGTAGATGCCGACACTTATCGCGCTCCATTGATTTGTAATGGGACACGTGGCACGTTCTACACAACTTATAGAAATTATAAAATGCGTCCCAGTTGATGACACTTGTTAGCTTCCACTCAATTTTGATACTTAGAAAAATTTTAGGCAAAAATGAAACTCACACCCATGCTCTGTGTCAAAAACTTCATTGCCTCAAAACTGAAACGTGCATGGACAAAACTTGGAGCACATAAGTAAAACTCAAAAAATAAAATGTAGAGTATTTTACTCTACAGTTCTTGGTGACCCTGAGGACTTTTGATATTTCTCAAAAAGAATCCAAATAATGTATAAAAAATTTGGTAAAAATCAAAAAATTTATAAGGTTGTCTGATAAGCAGTCCATTCAACATCAGATAGTCCCTACTTATTTTGCAATTCTTGGAAGGCTAAATCAAGGTTGATGATATCCTTGTGTGAAAAAATCTACAAAATATGAACTGCAGCCTTTAATTGAAATTTAAGCTGGGACATGGGAATCAAGATAGCTTCCACTTTTAGTACTGATGAATCATTTGTTACCCTAGAAAACTAACTGATCACTTTGCCTAGATAATAACAAAGGTTTAATCTCATCAACCATTAACACAATGTTTCTATCAGGAAAAGGGGAGGGAAAACCCAATTACACCAGATCTTTAATATGTTGCTTCATGTCTTTGATTCCCTCTTTCACCACATTTATAATCTCTTTGCAATTAATTGCTGCAAAGTTACAATTGAGAACTTCATTCACCCTTTTTGCATCAATCATTATATCACTAATCCCTACTACTGATAATGTTCCATTAGTTGCATCATATTACTTTTGCAGTAGCATTTTAGAATCAAACACTCTCAAAGAGATAGTGGACAGAGTGGCTTGAATTGAAGTCTTCACCTTTTTACACAATTTTTGTGCATTTAGAAAAAAAGTTAGAGAGCGTCTAAGCTGAGTAATCTCCTCAGAGATTCTTTTCCATATCGATATATATATATCTCCTTAACTAGATTCAAAACTCTTACATTCTTTGGCCTAATAGCCAACTCAAGTGTCAATTGTTCTATTATTTATTTCTTAGCTTGAAGTTGGGCCTGTATGGCAGTGGTATTGTTCTACTCATTCAGTAGCTTCTATTGGAACTGAGTGACATGTTGCAAGTTTTCCTCACATTTTTCCTATAATGTTGCCTTTTCCCACCTTAAGACTATCACTGTAGCTTTCTCTTGTATCAGCTCTTATTTCAAAGAAGCATTTTGGGCCTGAATAGCCTAGTGAGTCTGAAAATAAATAGTATCTTGCAATTGTTTATTGAGACTCTCTATTTCATTATTCTAGGTTTTGATTTCTATAGTCAGACCACTATAGTTTGCCTTCTCTTGAGCTAGATCAGCCTCCATCTTCTATAGCTTCTTTGATACTTTCAAATAATTAATAGCTACCATAGAAGTGGATTCATTCAGTAGCTCAACCCTGTCTTATGGTTTGAAAAGTGACATATCCATAGCCACTACATTCATTGTATAATCGTTAGGTTTTATTTTCTCATTTGGCTTGACTAGATTAGGTGACAAATGGGTCACCATTAGTTATTGTTGGATTAGGTCAAATTATGACCTCATATGTGGTGTAGCCAGGGCTTTATTATATTTCATCCTCTTTTTCTCCATCTAGGCTTCCCTACCCTTCTTAACTATGTCTGCTTGAGGATGGAAGATAGAGTGAGAGGCAATGTGCCCACCTATAAAAGGATAACCCTGTGTCAAACCATAGGGATTATCCAAATGTTGGCTAGAGGGAATCTGAGGAGGTATTCTATTTGGAATAGAGGGGAAAAAATGAGGCAATGATGTGGCCATGTTGTTCATTACCCATCGAATATCATACATTTTCTTCTTCTTCTCAATGCCATATTCATTATCCACCATAGACACTTGTCAGGTGACCTCTAAACATGCTAACTTGAGGGTCAAAATATTAGGTAGCAATACTAGTTCTCCATTAAAACCATGGATCCTAATGATAGTATGATAGCACCCAAAAAAGTAATCACAAGGAATATAGTAATTTGTCATAAGGCCTCTTACACTTGGAGTTAATCTATGTTCAACAGGCTCTGGGCTCAGGTGACAAAAAGTAAGGGCAACAAAAAATTCCCAAAATTCATATGGGTCACTTGTTTTGGACAAGATATGTGTCCATGCAGACACAAGAATGGTCTTATTATGACCAAAGCTTGGGTCATACATATTTAGATGCATGTATTGGGAAAATATGCCAAAGTATTGATACAACATGAGGTGCAATAGATAAGATGAATACCTGAAAACCCCTTTAGATTTGAAATGGGTGAGCTAATCAACCAATGAATATGCAATCTACTTAGAGAAGTCTAGCTAATACTCTTGAGACTTGTTAACAATTTTAAATCTAAAGAGAATGTCCATTTTTTCTTCATAGACAGTTATATCCTCTTTCATTCTAAAAATGAATGCCATCATGGCAAGTGCCTCTTGACTAGCTTGTGTAAATTGTGCTCTTTCTGCTGGCAATACTGGCATAATGGTATCATCATCCCCTAATTGCAATTCTAATTTCAGAAATGTCAATTGATTATTGATGTTTGCCCACATTTTTTGCATTTTGGCAATGGTGGGAAACATGGTTGTCTTGTCATGATATAGGGCCAACATGTCCCTGATGGCCTTTTGTGTAATTTACACCATGAATGGACCCTATTTTATGGTATTTGAGGGTGCATGAAACAATTTGGCGCATATTTCAACCAAGTTAGGGCATGAATGCACACCTGAGATAATGAATTGTGATAGTTGGGAAGTCCATATCCTCATTGAAAATGTTTTGTAGTCTATCCTTGGCCCTCTGAATACATCTTTGATGTGCCCCTTCTCTTAGAGCTTTGCTAGACTTTTGAAGGATTGGGTCCATGATTCCGTCTACAGAATCCTTCACCTTTGTTGGGTCATCTGCATAACCAACTTCAGGAACTCTAGTCTGGGGATAGGTCTTTAAGGTTTGTGTAGGGGCTGAATCATATGATTTTCTGTGAGAAGATTATCTATACTTGAAAATAGTGAACTAATGTAATAAGCATGGAATTTTGCAACAGGGGAAGCACATTCACTAAGCAAGTTTTGCTATGAATCGAAATTTGTAGATAACAAGGATTTTCAATCAGACACAGGAATGTTTGAGATATTGTTAAGCTTTAACTCTTGTTATGGGGTATTTAATGACCCATCAAGTCTAAAAAATTTCATTAAAACCAAATAAGCATTAATAAATCTTATTAAATCTTCATGGGACAATGAGTCAGACATGTCATGAAAGTGGCTGCATAAGGATACTTTGGGGAATGTTGGAGATTTCAAAGAGATTTAATGTGTCGAGAGTTTTGAAAATTTTGAAAAAAAAGGCTTTGAACCATGGCCACGTGTTCAAAAAACACTTATTTAAAAGAAAGGGTGGGAAAGAAAAATGGGAAAATAAAGCAACAAGGAAAGGGAAACTATTTAACTATAATACATTAGAGACACAAATTAACTAAAATGTTTTAGGTAGATCCTATTCATAGGAATCTCTTCAGGTTTTCCCTCCATTATTTTGAGCTCAAATGAATTTTTTTGTTTACATGCATGAATCTTATAAGGGCCAGTCCACAATGCTTCAAATTTAGTATGTTGGCCCAGCTTGGCAGCTCTTGCATTCCATTTCAAAACAACTGAGCCTACTTTGAAATAGGGATTTGAAGTCCTCTTATCAAAGTAGTCTATGATTATTTTTGATGATTCATTAATGAATCATGTGATACATCCCTCCTCTCTTGAACTTATAAGAGTTTAGTAAGTCTGACCTGCATGGGGCCATTTTCCTCAATTTTAATTTGTTTTAATAACTGGAGGGCAAGAATATCCAAGCTTAGGGGTATTACAATAGGCTTACCATAGAGAAATTCATATGTGGACATTTTTGTCACCTGTTTAGGCATAATTCTATCAGCCCACAGTGCTATATTAAGCACTTTATGCCACTCTTTGTGATGATCAGCCCCTATTCTCTTAATAAGTCTAATCAGGTTCTTGTTGGTTGATTCTACCAAACCATTACCCTGAGGGTAATAATTTGAAGAATTTTTTAGATAGATTCCATGATTTAGTGCAAATTTAGATACTTTAGACCCTAAAAATTCTTTAAAATTATCTAAAATTATGGTATGAGGAGGCTCAAAGTGAGTAGTGATACTCCCTAGAAAGTCTAGGATCACATTTTATGTTGCTTCTTTGAGTGGCACTACCTCACTCCATCTAGCGAGATAATCTGTGGTAGTTAGAATCCATTTGTTCTCCATACTTGACACTAGATTGATCATTTAAATGAAATCATGACCCCATTGAGCAAAGGGTTCATCAACAATTATAGGACTAAGGGGCATTGCTACATTTCTTCTCATCCCCACATAATATAGACAAGATTGGCACTTTTTGACTAGTTGATAACAGTCTGTAAATAAAGTGGGCTAGAAATAACATACTTAAGTTATCTTTATAGCTATGGTTCTTGTAGGAAAATGTCCACCTGAGACTCCATGGTGTATTTCATGTAGTATTTTATTAGCCTCATCTTTCTATACACATCTTAAAAGTATGCCATCAGTATTTCTTCTGAAAAGAACTTGGTCAATTAAAACAAAATGGACCCCTTCTCCCCTATAGTATCTCCTCTTGTCCTGAGAGAGATATTTTGGGAAAATCCCATGTTTCATAAAATGGATCCTATTTGTGACCTAGGAGTTCTGATCAACTTCTTGTATCCTCAATACACTTTCCTTTTCTATTTCTTTAGGCATCATCTTTCCCATATCTTGAGTCATGTATTGGCACAACCCCCTACCTCTGACCACCTTAGTGGGTCTAACTTCTACATCATACTCAAGGATCTTTGTCATCTAGTTTGCTCTTTTTTTAGTATTTTCACCTTTCATAATGTATTCTTTGACATTAGGATGAGTCACAAGTATTAGAATCTTACTTCTTGTCACCATATGCCTAAATTTCTTGAGGGATTTTACCATAGCATATGCCTATTTCTCCATAAAGTTGTATCTAGTTTCATACTCCCTAAGAGTCCTTGAGAAAAAGGCTATTAGGTGTTCTCCCTCTTATTGATCATCTTTCTATGTTAGGATAGTAGCAACACTGAACTCTCCTCCATAAACATACATTATAAAAGACTTAAAAAGGTCTAAGTTACTAAGTACTGGGGCTATTGAAATTGCTTTCTTGACCTCTTCAAAAGCTTGTCTTCCTTCTGTAGTCCACTTGAACACCAGGTCTTTCTTCAACAAGAGTGTTACTGGTCTCACTAGGCATGCAAAGTCTGATATAAATCGACTGACAAAATTAATCTTCCCCAAAAAGGACTAAACTACTTTCTTATTTACTACCAGGGGCAAGTTCATTATGGTTGTAGCTCTCTCTAGATCTATAGAAACTCCTTCTTTAGATACTATATGTCTTAGTAGTTTGCCTTGAGGTACTACAAAGATACACTTCTTGGGATTCAGGGATATTCCAAATTCTTGACACTTCTTAAAAATAGATTCTAGATGATCAAAATAATCAATAACATTCTTGGAAAAAATAGTGAGATCATCAAGATAAATCAGAATGATTTTGTTTACAAGTTCCCCAAATGCTACATCCATTGCCCTTTGAAAAATGGCTCCAGCATTTGATAGGACAAATGGCATCTTGACACATGCAAATGTTCCCCATTTGGTAGTAAATGCAGTCTTGTGTTGGTCTTCATTAGCCAACCAAATCTGATTATATCCATAGAAACCATCTAGCAAGGAAAATCTCTTTGGTCAAGCCACAGTCTATAACATTTGTTCCATAGAGGGCAGGGGATAGTGATCTTTTAGAGATGCTTTATTTAGGTCTCTAAAATCCACACAGAGCTTTATGTCACCATTCTTTTTCCTGACTGGTACTAGATTGGATACCCAAGTTGAGTGTTTGATTGGAAAAATTATTTTAGATTCTAAGAGTTTCTGTAGCTTATCCACCATTAGAGGTTCAATCCTTGGATTCACTGGCCTCTACTTCTATCTAACTGGCTTAGATCCTTTAGTTAATTCTATTGTGTGCTGAATGATGTCTCTATTATATCCATGAAGGTCTTCATAGGTCTACGCTATTACTCTATCATACCTTTTACACAAGTTAATTAGTCTTTCCATTTCCTCTTGAGTTGCAGAATTTCTAATCTTTAGCTTTCTTCCTTCACTCACTTCTATCTCAGAATAATCTACTTTATTTGCTTGGAACCTTTTCTTCTCTAGGCTTACATCTTCAGGATCAAATAGGTTTTCTAAAGTGATCAAGCCTTTGGGAAGATTATTGGTCTTTAATTGAATAACTTGGTCTCCGTATGCTTCTTCAATTTTGGGTTAAAATTGATCAACAAATTCCCCTAACTATTGCAAAAATGAGAGTACCTAAGAATCATTTTCAAAAACTTGCCAATTTTCATCATTGTCTGGGATAGTTGGCCTTACTATAACTTTGACTAACTCATTGTTGACTAATAGACTAGTTGCTAGGTCAAACTGTGAGCCAATCTATGCCATCTTATTAGCTTCACAATTTTGAGTTCTAGGAACTAATTCAATATTGAAAGCTTCAAAATCTTATATTAAGTCCCAAATTCTTTGTTTATATGATCTCATCCTTACATTTTTGGCTATTGATTTTTTTTCTAATTTGTTTCACCTCTAGTTCTAAATCTCCTTTTACTATCAAATTCTTTACTCTGTTCTTCTTAGCTAACATGAGCCCATGTACTAAGGATTCATATTCAACATCATTATTAGTATAGGTAAATTGTAAAGGGATAGCCATTAAAATTTTCTCACCATTTGGATCAACAAGACAAATTCCTGCTCCAACACCATTTTTACTTCTAGCCCCATCAAAATTTAAGGTCCAAATTTTTAAGTCCTTTTCAGATTCTTGAGTCTTTGGCATTTATTCCCTTAAAACATTTGGGATTTCATGATCTTCATCAGATATGACATAAGTTCCCAAACCAGTAGAGTCATAATTTCCATATGGGTCACTTTGCATCATAACTAACAAATGGTTATTTTCCTCTTCTTGGTCATGTTTAGTCTAGTCACCTACCTCTTCAACAAAGACCCTTTCTTTCTTATTCAACATAGCATGAGTTGCCTCTAATTTTGGGGTTTGTTCATTGGTGATGTGATCTTTAGATAGTCGCTCAGATAGTATTTTCATTTTTAAACCATATTTGGTTTTTAGGATGAGGTGAGACCAATCAAATGACATATATCCTCCTATCTTGGCTATGAGATCTTTGGATAAACATAAGATAAATATAGGGGGTATATCTATGACTACCACATCTTAATTTACAATTATATTAGGGAAAGTATATAATTAAAATGGGAGTTGTTTAATTTTCCTTATTGTTTGCACTAATTTCCCATCTAGCTGCATAACTCCTCTAATAAGTGGCTCATACTTTATTTTTAAAGCATCTGCTTTTTGTTTAGGCATTACTATACTACTGGCCCCTGAGTCTATCATTACATTATGCAATAGTTTATTTCTAATTATCAAATTCAAATAGAAGGGCTCTAGTTTGGATTTACTTACCTCTAGTGCATTGCTCAAAAGGGCTATTGTCTACAGAGGCACTGTGTCTTTGAGCTTTTCTTTATCAGTAGGTCTTTCTTTGGTACCAATATGTTTAGGTACTTCTTGGCCCTAAGAGCTTCTTACAATAGTGTCTTTTGTTAAGGAATAACTAATATGTCCCATATTGACACATTTACTAGGGTCTTTCTTAGCTGATCCACCACATTCATCAGTCCCAGAGTTTAGGTTCTTAGATAATAAGGTACCTTGCTTTTTCATGAACTTGTCCAGGAATTACTTGGTTTTGCACTGGCTGAGGTATTTCTTGTCTAGTAGATATGTTTTGATGACCTTGAAATGGAGGATTCCCCATAATTTCATTATTTATGACTTTAGGTTATTCCATAATCCTTTTCTTGGATCTGGTGTAGTAATTTGATTGTATTACTGGCTTCTTGGAAGTAGAAGCTTCATTTAAGAACACTAACTCTTCATCTTCAACCCATGAAAACAAAGCATGTTCAGGGGCTATTTATTCTTCTTATTGTAAGGACATCCCTTGCATCTGAGCCATCAATACTAAATATTGCATACTAGGGGATTGGTAGGCTTGAGTGTCAGAAGTACTTGCAAATTGTCCATCCATTCTTCTTTGCTATGCTATCTTTTATTGTAGATTACCCATGGGACAATCTCTAGGAATATGAGCATTATTACAAGGGAAACATTAGGGATTAGTGCTATCTGAATAATTATTTGCCCTTGAATAATCTCTCTAGGTGAATTAGGGGGAACAGTCTGTGAGGGTGTAAGGATTGCAACTAATTGGTTCAGTGGTTGAGGGTTAGTTTGCCTTTGAGGTCCTTGGTATTGGTTTGGCTATGGTGGAAATATATTTCCTTGGTAGCCTTGATATTGGGGTCTAGGATAAGGATTCTACTATCTTTTTAGGTTAATTATCTCATTAGAGAATGTCCTTAAGATGTTCTTGACATCATCCATCTCAGATGACTAGAAAGGGACAAGTTATTTAGTAGGTTGTTAAGGAAATGTATACATAGACATAGGTGGGGCTATGAAATTAGGGGTTTCTTGAGGAAAAGGTAAGGTAATCTCTAGAAACATGGGCATGAGAGGCCTTGGGGGAAGCTTTCTAGCATCTATTAAGTTATTTTCAGCTCTAACTGCATAGTCATAGGCTTCTGGTACAGTATGATCTCCAAGTGATTGAATCATTACTGATATATCTAAATTTAAGGCTTTAAGATAAAATACTATATCCATACCTAGTAATGGTCTTGTTGTAGTAGGAATTCTTTCCCAAGTCTTTTGAAATCTTGAATTGAAATTAGTCATTGTTTCTTGTGGTGTCCTTTTGATAGTAATCAATCATTACAACAAAGAAGATTTATCACCCTTTTCTTAAAATCTTTCAAAGAAAAGATCTCCAAGTTGATCCCATGTAGATATTATATTTGGGGTAAAATATCTATACCATTCCAGAGCCTTCCCTTTAAAATAAGTTGCTAACAATCTTATAGCCACATTATTCTATGTGACCACATGTATTGCATAGACATCAGACACATCCTGTAGATGTTCTTTAGGTGTTTTAAAATCTTGCCCACTGAATTTAGGTAGAGCTTTTATGGCATTTACTAGAATAAGATCCCAAGTGGCTGGTGGTATTAGGAGAATCAGAGGACTGCTAGTGTTCCAATTTTCATAATTCCTTAGGGGTATAGGTGCTCCCATGTTTGCTCTTGGTATTGTTATAAATTGATTGACCCTTCTTGGATTAGTTATCAACGGTGGTAAAAGAATACCTAGATATATAGTAGATTGAGATCTTGTTACTGGTCTATAACACTGACTCCTTATAGCTCTCTAGTTCATATAGTCTTGAAAGATAATTCAAGATTATCCCATCGAGGGTGCCAAAAACTATTGATGCTTAGAATTGTGTTGTTTCCAACACCAACAATGAGAAGTTTTAGGAATGTGGGACTTGCGACCTAAAATAACCTCTAGATTTTAAAGAAGCTGGCTCTTCTTTATCTCAAAAGTATTGTGGGAAAAAGGATAGAAATTAAACATAAACACTAATGCAATGAAGAAAATCTAACTATGGCAATGTGCCTGAATTTAATTCAATCGTTAATACTAAGCACAGTGAAGCTATCTTTTGAATTCAATTACATTAAAGAGCAAACAATGCATGATCAATGTAAAAGATGAGAACAAATAGAATCAAAGGCTCACAACTTAGACTATTTTTGTAGTAACATAAAAAATATCAACAAAGGCACAGAATTCAATCTTTTTATTAATTTTCTAGTCACATAAAAGGCACAGATACATGCATAGTTATACAAACTTTCTAACTCAAGAAAATAGAACAACGGCAAATGGTATTCCTAGCCACAGCTAGAAAGTCTAAAACTTCTTGATAACAATCTCTCATGGAAAATTCTCTTTCTCTTCTAATGATGTTTTTTGATGATCCCTGCGGCCATATTTATAGGATCAATCTAGCTCTAGATTGCCTGCATGTCCCAACCCAATGGTCTAACTAAACTCTAACTAAACTGGAAGTGTTTAACAAAAGATATCTTTGAAATCTTTAATGTTGACCTCTCTACAAGTTCAAATCCCAATGTCCTAACCAAATTGAAACTTAACTGGAAGTGTTTAATAGAAGATATTTTCTAGATTTGAAACATTTAGTCTTCTTGTAAGTTCATTGGCTAAATTAGATACACGTGAAACTTTTCACTATAAAACAAGAGAGGACACTTGGTAGCTTCTACTTGCCTCACTTAAAAACCATCTCATTATTTAGGAGGCACCAAAAAATGAAACTTGGTAGCTTTCACGACACTTACAAAAAACACACGGCACTTTCCACTGCATTATACTCTTTACTGTGTCTTTGTATTGGGATGCTCTGTCTTTAACATCTATCACAGTCTGCTACTTTGAAACTTTATCAACTTACACAAAATAAGACCCACAACACTTCTTGCTTGAGTAGCTTCAAAAGGGGAATGGGGACAAATTTCACTTTCCACGTATCTTTAACAAATGATATGTGTTGGCTTCCACTTGTCTATAGAAGCTTTTAGATACTTTTTGAGAGTCCTACAGAAGGTGACATGTGATGGTATCCACTAAGCTTTAGCTACACTATATAAACATTCAATAATCATTCTAGATTCACACATATGGTAACACTTGGCAGCTTCCACTGACTTTAGAAATAAAACCTAGGGCCCACCACAGTCTTTACTTAAAAATGAAACAAAATGAAGAAACTGTAGATGTTGACACTTGGTAGCTTCCACTGAGATTTAGCTAGGGACACATGACAACTTTCACTACTTTTAGAAAAACATATAGAAACCTTTTATAGTTTCCACTTGGCATCCTCCATGCACACTGAGAAAATATTATCGAAAGAAGCTTTTGAAACTCATAATAAACTTGAAATGTGGATGCTGACACTTGTCATGCTCTACTGAGTTATAATGGGACACGTGGCACGTTCTGCACAACTTATAGAAATTATAAAATATCTCCAAGCTGATGAGACTTGGTAGCTTTCACTTGATTTTGATACTTAGACAAATTTTAGGAAAAAATGAAACTCATGCCCATGCTCTATATCAAAAACTTCACTGCCTCAAAACTAAAATGTGCATGGACAAAACTTGGAGCGCACAACTGAAACTCAAAAAATAAAATGTAGAGTATTTTACTCTACATATATTATATAATTAATGTTTAATATATAAAAATATTATGATATATATTATACTATATTTATATAATAACTAATATCACACACACACACACACACACACACACACACACACACACACACACACACACACACACACACACACACACACACACACACACACACACACACACACACACACACACACACACACACACACACACCCACCCACACACACCCACACACACCCCCACACACACACACACACACACACATATTTATGTATGTATGTATGTATATATTGGTAAGAGGGGTTAAGTACAACAAAAGAGTGTAAATCTACAATTAAATCTAATTACTCCAAACCCATGACAATGTAAAAATAAGCTCATCTAAAGTAATTATCAATGAAAACATATTGGGTAAAATAATTATACTAAAAATTATAATGTATAATATTGATTTATAAACTATATTAACATATATAGTTCATATAAAGTAATTGTGGATGTAAAACTATTAGGATGTGAATCACCATCGAATGATTTAGTCTATGATATAACATTGTTAAAATCTTAGTGGATGTGAAATCCACTCCATGTCAAGATTTACAGGTATGGGTTAAAAAACCTTATAGTGGAATAGCAAGCAAACCATGTAGGTTGTTAAGTGGGGTTTGTTAAGTGGGGTCACTTGTATTTAAAGGAATCCTAGTGGATAAATCAAACCTAAGTGGGTGAGATGGATGGGTGATAACTAATTTTTAGCTTATGAAAACTTAAAACTATTTACTTAACATAACCAATAAAATAAAAACTTAATATTAAGGAGATGAAGAAAAAGAGCACCAACATAGTTACATGACAATTAAAATTGATTTCTTCTTGTATTCATAAAAACTTTTTCTTTTCCTCCTTTATGAGGGTTATACATGTATTACTTTGAGAGGGGTTGCCTCATCCTCTAATTTCATGAAAAATCATAGTTACATTACACAATTTGAATCTCAATCCTAATCTTAGTCTCAAAACATCATGTATGCATGCTCATAGTTAATTACCACTATGTCTGAAAATAAGTTACCCAGTATAATGTGATGTGATATGTGCATGCTCATAGATATTACATGAAAATTTTATATTAGAGTGATAAATATAAGTAAATTATTAATATAATAATTATTACTTTTTACATGTGTACATACAAAATTAACATTTAAATCAAGGTTGACTAGCTGTAGTGGAATAACAAGTAGAACATGCAGGTTATTAAGTAGGTTTATTTATATTGAAATGAATCATAGTGGAGAAATAAAACCTAACTGGGTGAGATGGATGGGTGATAACTAATTTTTATCTTATTCACACTTAAAATTATTGAGTTATCATAATCAAGAAAATAAAACCTTAATAACAAGGAGATGAAAAGAAAGAGCACTAACATAGTTACATGATAATAAAAATTGATTTCTTCTTGTATTAATAAAACCATTTTTCTCCTCATCCTTTATGAGGGTTACACATGTATGAATTGGGTAGGGGTTTCTTCATCCTCCAAGTTCATGAAAAATAATAGCTACATTCCACAATTTGAACCTCAGTTCTAATCTTAGTCTCAAAACTTCATACTCATAGTTAATTACCACTATGTCTAGAAATAAGATAGCTTATATAATGTCAAGTAATGCGTTCATGATTATAGATATTCCATGAGAATTTTACATTAGAGTTATAAATATAATTAAACTATGAGGACAAGAATTAGTACCTTTTTCATGTGTACATAAAAAATTAACCTTCAAATCCAGGTTGACAAGTTGTTTGTATGGCACCGTTGACTGTTAGAGGTGTCAAAGTAGATGTTAGGACTGAACAAGAATTTAGAGTGCCATTTTTCTTCTTCACTTAAAAAACTTGAAAATTCTTGTTTTTGATGTCATGTTACTATTTGATAATATCCATATTCAATAATGGAGGTCTTTTCACCCTTTTTACTTATTCTAGGATCCTCACATTCTAAATTTTTGTATTTATAAATTTTATTCTAAATATATCCACCTTTATCACCTTTTTCCTTGAAAATCTTAACTTGGCCTCAATATCTTCAAATTAATGTCCCTGAAGAGTTTACTTGAAGTTGGTGGAAGTTTGCTAAAGAAGGTGATCAAAATTGATTCTATTTATGAGCTAACCCACTGGGACTCTTGCTTGTGAGAGTTTTAATTCTTTTAATACTCAAAAAATGATATTTTTTTGTTCTTCATACTTAGGCATTAATTCCTAAGTTATCATGTTCCATTCCCCAACCTCTTGAGTCCTGATGACCTCCATGTTGAGAAAATTTGATGCTTCTAATGGTACCATCAGATCAAGGTGGTTGTATGCCTTACTAGTTATTTAAAGAGTAATTAATATCAATTTTTATCCCCTATTTTATAGTATTAAAAAAGTTGTGTTCTAATAAAATGAGGGTTCAACTCTACCCTCATTATAGTAATGGAATTAATAATATTGTATAACTTGGATGTAGCATTATGAACCTCAATCTTAATCTCTGTAAGAACATGAAACATTTAGTATTATTATTTTATTTTCTCTAAAATAGTTTGTTATTATTTTACTTGATCCAACTCCTACTAAAGATCTTGCCTTTCCATTTCCATTTCTTTATGGAGTTCTAAGAAGGCATCATTTTATGTCTTAAGATAAGAATTGTAGTCCTTTATGTATGGGGATGACCCCAGTTTCCTATTATTTCACTTGGACAAGGTAAAAACATCTTATCTATCTTAAATAATGATCCCTCTTCTAGTATCATCTTATATTTTTCTCTTCCTTACCCCTTGGACACTCCCTATGGATTTATCAAATATACCACTTACTATGAACATCTCTATGATTGTGAGATTTGTCTTCTAAGAAGCCTTTGACCCTAAATTAGCTACTCATTATGAGATGACCAATTGGGTCAGGTTCATTGCTTGAGTTTCTTTACCTATAGTCTCAACTAATGTATCTTATGATTCTTGTTTCAAATACTCTTCGTATACTAGGTAAATAAGGGAAGTCCATATGATTTTATACCAATCCACACCCCTATATTGAGGTAGTGGGTGGACTGTGTATATTGATTTCTTTTTTATAGCTTTATTTGAATACATCATATTGGTACATTGAGAAGATATAGAAGAAGGCATTATAAATTATATTTGAGTTCATGACACATGACTTTGGGGACTTTCCAATGCTTCCCTAAATGTTTTGGAGTCTTTTTTTTTGGTTTTAGGGGGTGATAGGGTAGTGGTAAAAGCAATGGAGTAAATTGAGGATGTGAAGATATCTAGTGGAGTGGAAATAGTTGGGAAAGTAGAGACATACTCTCCCTTAGGAGTGACTAGGTATGGTTAGGAACTAGAATCAATAGGAAGTAAATTAGATGATCCAACTACAAAAAGGGAAACAAAATAGAAAATTGAAGTAGAAGAGATAAAAATAATTCACTTCCTCACCTGATTAATTAACACCTAGAGTTGTCTTTAAGTTAGTATCCTAGTGGATAAGGTATTTTTATCTCTATAACTCCTCTTCATCTATCTCCCTTTCTTCATCAATATAATTCATTTCAAAATCCTGCTATTGAATTTAATGTGCTCATACTAGTTGTTCCTTAACAACTAGATTCTTAAAGGGATGAGCCCTAGCTTTCGTCTTATAATAAGTTATAACATTTTGAGTTATATGGGAGTATTCTTAAGTTGGGATAGATGAAAAATACACACTTTTAGGTTCTTTCATAGGTGTATTAGATAGATGGTTTTATCCCTCTGAATCTAAGGAGTTAATGTAAATGGGATTTCCTTGAGGACCTTCAAGTTCATCTCCAGTTGTACCAAACTCCTTGATGACTTTTAATTCTTTGGGAGCTTCTTGAGTTATTTATCTATATTATATTGATGTCTCTAGAGGCCTATTTACCCAAAAATATGAATCATTCCATGTACCTTGGTGTGGGATTCTAAGGCATGCATCTATAATTGAGATAGAGGTCTCTCTTTGAACAAGTTTTAGATATTTTTCCTTCAATTTTGTTATTTTTGACCTTTCCAATACCTATTCATCATACTTAGTATTTAAGAATATAAATTCATGATCATAGGGCTCATTTTGGTATGGAATATGTAATCCATTGATATTCTTTTGAATTTGACCATGAGGATCCCAATCCCTATGAGGCAAGGTGGGAAATTAATAGTATGCCCTCATTTTTCCCACTTCTCTAAAGGGCCTCCTAATTATGTAGCACATTGGGATTATCATTAAGTGAGAGCCATATAATGTGATCTTATTCTTCTTCATTAAATCCTCATCTACACTCTACCATATTTTAAATGCTACTTATTATTCTAACAACTTATATGGAACATATATGGCAAGGCATAAGGGTTTGACCTTGTTACCAGTGACCATAATCACTACATAGTATATATATAACCAATAGCCATCCCATGGTGCTAATGAGTCTATAATTGATCTTGATACCCTAGGTAATGGGGATTCATTAATATCTTTCCATATATATGAGTACACATTCTATGTAATGTGAGTGATGCTCTTGGCAAATTCATATATATGCATGAATGAATAACAACCACAAATATAATTTTTGATGTAATTTGGAGCTAGGTCCCATAATGACCCATAGTGCATGTATATTGTTTCCATAAAAAATTCCAAGATGTATGAAATCATATAAAAGTGGCCACTCGTAGGTCATTTATCCTTGAGTAAAACTTGTTCTTACATCTTGACACTAATTATCTCCTACAAAGAAAAGGTTAAGACTAAGGTCATCATCATGTATAAAAGTGGAACCCATTCTAAGTGAAAAAACTTGATTCTTGGAAAACTATAAATCCTATTTAGGAATGCCATCCCAATGTAAACCTCCATCTTAAAATTAGTGATAGGTATAGTGTCCTTATCCTTTAGAATTATAATCTCCTCAGGGATAAGCCACTTGTGAGTATTTTATTGATTGAATTGTTATCTTTCCATCCTACCACCATATGTAAATCATAAGTAGCATATGTAAATGGCAAAGATAAATACCTTTGAAATGCATCTCCTAAGATGCATGCTATGATATTATTGTGTTCCAAATACTATAAGTAGGTGTCTCCTATCACCTTACCAATGAATAAAATGTCCCATAATAGGTCTATGCATGAAATCACTTTAGGTATGGCTACTAAAAAGTGTAGCCATTGTCACTTGAGAAGTAGTAGGTTTGTAACGAACTAATTCCATGCTATTTTTATGTTATCCTACTAAGTGTGGGTGTCAATTACATCAATTCCATACCATAAAGATAAATAATTAGTGTGTTCATTATTTAAAATGATAGAGTCAAAAATAGTATCATTGTAGTTGGTGGAGTCATTGATTGAGAATTAGGATGGTGGAAAAACTCATCTAAATGTTATAGATGAAGAGGCCATTGTGAATTGGTGGGAAAAATACTAAGTATGTTGTTAAGTCTAATACATTAGTGGCTTAGTATCTATCGTAGAAGAGTAAGAGAATTCATAAGTTATCTTGAGATTAAACGAGCACATCTTCATTTGAACTAATTTAATATAGATTTGGAATTAATTTCTAATTCATGCAACATTAATGTCCAATGCCTATAACTTTTTTTGTTTATTTAATACAAAATTTTTCACTTCATTTGGTGGGTATTTCATGTAAGTACTACTGACATTTAATAGGAATGACACATCATTTCCCTCTTCCAAGTGTCATTCCATCACTTCTTTAGATTTAGTTTACTAATAACCAATATTTTGGTATTCAAAAGTTAGGAGTCAAGGTATAATACTATTTGTGATGATCCTGAGCATAACTTCCTAATATTTTTGCCGAACACCAAAATGTGTAGTTTTGATTTTCATTCTCTAAATTTTTTAATACTCTATTCTAAATAAATCCTCTAAAAAAAATGATGAAAATCTAAGTTACTATAGGATATGTAGAGTGTAGAGTGATGATTATTTAAATTCATTAAAGGGACTCATTGAGTAAAATCACCAAACAAAATTACCAATCATAAGAGTGTGGAACACTTAAAACTTATCCTACCTTGTAATACCTTGATGGGTAACTTGAAGGTAGCCCATATGAGATATACATTGAATCCACTATTGCACATTTTTGAGAGGCATCTCTTAGGAGATACCTTGAAAGTACACTTGAAGGTATGACAAGGCCTTTTAAGGTATCACCATTAGTGCATTTAATGTGAAGGAAAATTACACTCATATGGTTGTTAAGGCATATCCTAGGAGATACCCTCAATGCCCCTTAGAATTTATGATATATTCCTTTGAGGTATCCTCTATGAGCCCATTTTAATGAATAGATAACAAGGGTCATACTTTTGGGGATCTAAGAGAATCAAAATATGAGGTTAAAAGATTTTTAGATTTACAAAGTAATTTTTTAAAACTTCATAATAAATTTATGTGTAACCTAAACATATATCCTAGAAGATACCATGATGGTATTACGTGGCCCTTCAAGTAGTGCCTCCAAGGTGAATTAACATTCTAGTTGTGTGCATGTTGATGGTAAGTATAGGGAGATACATCCAACATCCCTTCGAATGTATGACCATTTATAAATCCCTTCAAGGTATCTCCTAGGAGACTCCTTCAAGGGCCTTGAAATAACCTTATTATAACTTCATGGCTAACTTTAAGTTATCTCCTAGGAGATACATTAAATTAAAAATTAACTCTTGTGCATGTTTGGAAGGTCTCTCCTAGAAGATCCTTAAAGTTATCTATTAATGGGCATTTTAACACAAAAACAATTATAGGCTAGGTTTGAGAGTTTTAGTGAATTAAAATCCTCTCACAAAATAGATATTTCTCACCCACTCCTACAAATAATGGGTGAAGGTACTTCAATATTTATTTCACTTGTTTTAACTACATGAAACCTCACTCAGTGGCTCATTGAGACCATTTTATATAAGGGGCCTTTACTAATTTTTACTAAAGTTACTCCAATAGATATTATACTATGGTAGTATGCTGAAGTTCAATTAAACATCCTTTGGTAGAAGATAATTAATCTACCCTTAAGTTTGACACCAAATTCTATGAAATTGTGATACACGAATAGTTGTAAGGTTTTTTAATTTTTTTGTGTTTGTGTTCTTGGGTCTTGGTAGTGGATATGACAATTTTTATAAACTTATCCAAGTCAAAAAGTTATAATATAGTCATAATTTTGGCTCTTTTTGTCAAATGTCAGGCATTTATTAAATGAAATGGCTTGGAGCTTCTCATAATTCACAACATGTGTAAAAATTTGGTGTTGATTGATATGCATCATACTTCAAGATCTGAATATCATATCATTGGTCATGATGAATGTTGATGATTCATCCCACTTGCAAGAAATGGATTATATTTTATAAATAATAATGAAGCCTTAGATGATAGATCATCCACAATCATCCAATGTTTTAACACCTCAACTCAGTCCCTTTATGTTAAATATTTGAAACATAATCCCCCTGCTTCTTTATCCTCTGAAATAGATGTTTATAGATTACTTTGCCTAAAAATTTATATTGGATGGTGTTTTTATTTACTTATAATAATTGACACACTTAATACATGTATTTAATGTGTCCTCCAATTTCCTTTTGTTAGTCATATTTTGGCTATGATATTCATTAGCAAGCCTTGTCATAAATTAAATGAGAAATTGAATGTATATCTTAGGAGATACCTTGAACATTCTTATTAGTGAAAAGGATAATTCAAAAGTGACTATTTATAAAAAGTACATCTAGCTCACTAAGTCCCAACCTTAATTAAGGTGTTACAATTTTAGGATATGCTTAGTAATTGCCTAATATGTTAGAAATGCATAATAAACTATTAGGCAATCCCCTTTGAATGAGTTTTACAATTCTCTCTATATAATTTATTTTTAGTTCAGTCATACATTTTTAGTTTATGTCTGAGTTAGTGAATTTATTACAAAAATTTAATTCATATTTTATATTGTAGATTATAATTCACATTTGTTGATATATAAATAATCACTAGTTAATCAAAATTATTTTCATAAGTGATCCAATAAACAACTTTATGATCCAATAAACAACTTAGATTTTAAAAAATATCAATAATTAAATCATTTCAATGGCTTTGCATAATGTATTCAGGTGAGAAAGAAAATTTTGCACTTAAAAGGTTAAATAAGTTTGCAATCAAAGAAAATTTGGATATAGTACCATTTAAACTACCAAATTTAAAATTCAATCCACATCACCATCTTCCATTTTATGGTGGTGACAAAATTCATGTTGCTAATTTTTATTTTGAGTTGATTAGTTTAATAAATATGCATGTAGATATTTATTTGTTTAGCACTATATTTGGAAAAGAATCTTCTTAGATTGGAATACTCCTTACCTATGATAAGGATGAACTTTAATAGTCCATTCAATTTGAACTAGAATTATGGAATGGATAAGAGGTAATTCTCTATTACACTATAGATAATTCCAATAAATTTACACATATTAAAATGGAATTGGAAAAAAATGAATGTTTCTCCTTCTTTTGAAACTTTTTGGTTTCATTTGATTAGCTAAGATAACCTTGAAATGTATAGGTTGATAAATACATATAATTTGGTCCCTGAAATATAAAATATGTTGAAAGAAAGACATGAACAAGGGGTATCAAATTATACTTTTCACCATGTATTATGTATTTAAGATACCCTACAATCATGACAAAAAATCATTGAAGAAAACAAGAGAAGCAAAGATAACATATTTGTATGAAGATTTAAAAAAGACTATATAATTATTCACACTAGTGGAGAAATATAAGATTGAACATAAGGTTGATACACTTTTGTTAGCACAAAGTTATAATCAAACACATAATGAATTCTTTACATGGTATATTTCCTCTAGAAACTATGCCTTGAATATTCATGTAGAGATATATGAATTGGGGGATGTTAATATCAAAATAAGAAATCTAAAATAAAGAGGGGTGAATGTTATAATTCATTAATTCAGAAAACATAAAAAGGTTTCAATGAAGGATGATTTTTTAATTAATTTTGATCCAAATAATCCTCACTATATTATCAAATCAAAAAACTCCCTTGAAGACATAATGAAGGAAAAAAATGTAAAGTTCAATATTGTAGTGGCCAACACACAATCACAACACAATAGAGAATTCTTTCAAACAAGGAATACAAATCACTATCGTTGAGAAAAAAATGTTCTATTAGATGGACAATATTTTTGGAAATAATTACTCAATTCCATATTGTTCACAAAATATGTAACCAATATAATGAAGCAAATGAAGAAATTTATAACGCTTCATTTGTATAAAGATTTTGATCTTCATGTGGCCTTATCTAACTGAGAGGTTGGAAGAATGTTGAAATAAGGAAAAAATATTAAAGAAATACATGAACAAGATAGACACTTATTCATACATATGAATTTCTTAGCATAACAATTATAGGAGAGAAGATGTCATCTTTTCATGGAACCACCCATTTGGAATTATTTTGATAAAGCAATTAATTTGTTTGAAAGTGTTACTTTATTATGTTCAGGTAAAAAATATTTAAATTTTATTGGTACAATATTACTAAGAAATATTCAAGGGATTTTAGACAAAAAAAAAATAGAACTATCAGATTTATTGAAAAAAATTCTATTTTCTTCTTTGAAACCCTTGAGTGAAAATCTTATTGCAAAAAAGTGAAGCTAGAAAGTAACATATTATCAATAAATATGGATTATTTCACCAATCATGATCATATACTTATAATATAAAAAATAATCACACATAAAGAAGTAATGGAGTGTTTTAGAATTTCTATGAAAATGTTTACATATTTATGTGTCCTAAGTGAATGTATTTTAAAAAATAAAAACATTGGGAAGTCTTATCTCAAGATTCAAAAATTAAATTGAGAAAATGTCTAGATAGTGATGGAGGTCAACTTCCTGGGATAGATACATAAATGTTTAGCTATCATTATGGACCCCATGTCTTTGGCCATCCATTTTAGAAGATTTCAGTGTAATGTTCATTATTGGTGTGAATGTTGACTTGATCATTATTAATATTTTGAATGTCATTAAATATTTGAAGTAATAAAATCTTCACCTATTTATTCAGGCATTAATAGATAAAGTTATTATTGGGGATTTCAATGTATTCATCATTCACAAACTTAACCATTTCCTTGGTATTCATAACTCTCTCAAAATGATGTGTTGGTCCTTTCTATTATATTCAAAATATAAGGGTCATACTTTGGGGTCTAGATAGTGATGGATTCAATTAGACTCATATCATAGGCATCAAATTTTCTCAAGATTCCACCCATTTTTAGCTTAAATATTTCATCATCCATTCAAAAAAAAGTTAAATAGATGAAGGTGTTGACATTAGTAAAGATGTAATGATGTTCAATTGATTGGTTCACATAGAATAGGAAGGCCATTCAAGAATGAATCAGATAACTTATTTTGGGAGAGACTTATTTCTACTTTGAACAATTCAGACACATGTGATGTTATAGGTGTATATACAAGAGATGGATTGGTGTATGATTGTATGCAAATGTAAAATTATTTAACTTGCATTATATAAATTGAAGAACAAATAATTTTTGATGTTGAATTTCAAAAATATTTGTTATATTCATGGAAACCAATATTATAACAACTGCTTCGATCACTACTAGGTGCATAAAATTTTTAATTTATTTTATAACCATGATTTATTTTTTAAATAAATCATCTTAAATATCTTTCATTGTGTATGATTTATTTTTAAAACTTAATAGCTTATTAATCATTAGATGTTTAGAAAATATGACATTAAATGAAAATGAAGAAATAATAATAATGGAAAATCAATGAACATGAACATGAAAAATTACAAGTTGAAGAAGGTAAGATAAGATCATGCACAGTTTTAAAATTATAGATTTTTTTTATTTATCAATTAGTTATAATACTAAAAAAATTCATCTATCTATGTATCAAATAAAATAGTTCACAACATGGATCTACAACTTTGTGTCTCAAATAAAACAACCCAAGACATAGCTCTATATCTTGAAGCCTCCATGAAAATGACACAAGGTAAAAATCTACAATAAAACAATTTTTTTTAACACAAATATCAAATCAAATGATGTTGAGACATTTTAGTTATGACATTACATAATACCTTGCAAGGTATAAATAGGAAAAGGTTTAATGAAGGAGTGCAACTAGACAATTAAAAAAGGACAAAAAAGTGGAAAAACCCTTTCAATGAATTTTTAATTACATAATTTCATATACTAAAATATATAAATTATATTTATTTATCATTAGGAGAGAGTAGAAGAAAATAAATTATAGTGCATCATCTTAGGATTATGAATTATGGGTTAATTTTGTTGTTTTGTCAACTTGAATGTAGTTGTATTTATCCATTAAAATATTGTTTAAATTCTAAATTAGACCTATTTAAAATAACTCAATATGTGATATATTATGTCTTTAAGACAATAAATTATCTTCAAAGTATACATGATCTTTTTTATGGATAGATATTAGGGTTGGTGGGTCCCTTACCCTGAACTATAATAACAAAAAATACAAGTAAATAAGAGAAAGCATGTCATCAACCATAGGAATTAATCCTAGGGCAAGCACGATTATGTCATCATCAATGACACACCATACCAAAAAAACTATAAAAAAACCAAAAAACATAAAATAAATAAATTATGTTCCTCCTTTACCCTCATTTCTTTGAGAATGACGCATCATAGAGGAAGTTTCTAGGATAAGATGCCCTTTTTTCTTAGTCCTTATAATATTCCACTATTCTTGATTATATAAATTGCTTGAGATGACTGTAAAAGGTGAAAATTTTATATTTTTGAGTCCACTAGAATCAACATTCATGTATTATTTTTCCATGATCAAAGGCCTCATTAAACTATCCTACAAAGAAATTAACTCCTTAGTATTCATATATGGGTTCATAAGTTGTTAAAAACTAACATCCATCCCTTTAGACTTTCCTAGAATTTCATTTATGGGATTAGAAAAAGGATGAACTAAGAGATGATCCTCACAAGCATCATTCCACCATGAAGAGTCCACTTTGTGCATAAATCTTAGATAAGAATAATCCAAATTACTTATTATGATTCATATCTGACATCTAAATGGAAATCCCTCATAATCAATGGTTTGAGTCTACCAATATACTTTGAATTTTAACTCCATGGATAGTGGGAGAGCTTGAGAAATGTCTAAATAGACATGAATCCTATCAAAGGTTTTTTGAGAAAAATTTGATGTAGAAGCACCAATTTCTAGTAATTATTCCAAGCTTGCACTAATGGCTAACAAATAAATATTTATCCAGAACCAAAGAGGAAGATATGAAAATCACACCCAACTAGACCTAACAGTGATATTTTTGGGAATAAGATGGAAGGAAAAAAACCAAGGTTTCAAAAAGAGGATATGTTTCTCCAAACACAGATAATTTTCATGAATAACCTTATTATGATAAAAAATACTATCAAAAACCATGATTAAAAACCTCTAGCACATGGTGATTTAATAGTTTTGGGAATATTGGTGTATTTTTCCTAATCTAGTTAAAGGGTCTAGATTGAAAATCAATAAATAATGTGCAATAAATAAGCTACTGATTTGTGAAATTTATATGTAATTAAATATTTTCTAAAAATAGTACTAAAAGGGAGAAAATAAGAATTAGCTTAAACTATGCTAATATGACTAAGATAGGGTTTGATATTTGCTATGTAGGCCTAGGACACTATCAAAAATACGTTTCTAGCTGTCATTTTTTAATTGGAAATGAGTGATAAAAATGGATAGGAGTGGCACTGGCACTATAGTCCTTGTTTGATGGTATTGTCTTGAGGAGATAATCTTTTTGGGTTTACTTTGGTAGGATTGTGTGACACTATCTTTGAATTTGTAAAGACTTGTTATCAATTGTGATCCTTTTAGAGCTAATTTTATTCATTTATATACCTTCAATGTATTTAAATAAAAATTTATAAGATAGGGAAAAAGGGGTTAGTGTGTGTAACATACATTGGACGTGCTTCACACCCCATGTGTGGGCACACTACCTACATACCAATACTCTGAAGAGGGATCAAGCCATATGTAGTTCTCCCTTTAAAATTGCTTGGTGTAATAGTGATATGAGAATGCAAGAAATGCTAGACTAGAATTACTTGAAGATGGCTAGGGACTAATGTGGAGATTTAGATGTGCTTAAGACTATACTAGATGGTTGTATGAAAAGAATAGGGAATATTACCTGAGTGGTTTCAATTGTATTCTTGCTTGCTTGATAATATTTTCCAACCCCTTCCAAATTATCTTTGAATGAGATTTTATAGGGATCTATTTGTCATGGATTGAATTTTCTCATAGTAGGCTAACATGGATAAGGATGGGAAAGCAAGAGAAATTGACCATTGGGGCTAGAAATGAGCTTAGATAACAACATTGAAAGTAGACATGAGTGACATTGGTGTTATTGTCCTAGTGTGGTTTTATTGTCTTAGGAATATGGGACCTAAGGGGATGGATTGGTCATTAAAGAGGGTCCTAAATCAACTGTGGTTAGGTCTAGAAGGCTATGAATGATTAAGAACTATTGAAAGATGCCCAGGACAGTCATGAGAGAAAGAAATAGAATCCTAATGGGTTAGATGTCATTAAACATGTCAATTTACCAATTTTCACATTTTATATTACTACATTTACTCCCCTTTTATTCTAGTGATGCAACAAAGAAAAATACAAGGTTAAAGGAAAAATAAAAATCATACTTGAACTTACCTACAAGTGTGAAACCCATAAAGCTATGTGATGTTGGGTGTCCATAGAGAGAGCATAGTGTGAAGTGTAAATCTATAAGTGAAAACAAAAGGAGATCAATTCTTATTAGATATGCTATATCTAAAATAAGAACATATAAAAATGGGTAAGAGAGAGGAAGAGAAAGGAATGAATATAGCTCACCAGGTACACAAACCAATACAAAACCTATTATGTTGTTGAATGATGATGGGTTATGTTGAGTAATTTAGGAAGGTGATGTAACAAGAGTAATATCATAAATGGAGTTGAGTGCTCAATTCCCTAAAAGTGGTTCAAAATTACAAAGGCTAGACCTTTGTCTCTATCATCACCCAATAAATGAATCTAGGTGGTCCTACATGTGTTGATAAATGTTTGGACTATGTGTCAAATCCTTTTGAATAGGTGGATAAAAAATAAAAAAGCTATCTAGTCTTTTGGCTCCATCATTTCCCCATGAATTGAAGCTATAAAATGATACCAGTATGGAATGTGTGTCATATGAGATGCCTCTTAAATCCCATGAATGTACTATGATATGACAATGTTGGCATGGATATATGAATGTATACTAGAAACTAGGATAATCTTGGCCATTCCAAATGATGGAAATTAGGCTTATATGAAAGCCACTTGAAAACTAAGAATCTAGCTTATGTGGAAGCCACTCAAGAACTCAAAAGCGAGGATTATATGAAATCCGAACCAAAATGATTCCAACCACCTATAGGCTAAGTAAGGAATGCAACTGCTAAGAATGGTTGGGTAATGTTTAACTTAGAAAGAAAGAAAAAAAATGTGATGCACACATTGTACCGAATCACTAGTGTCTGAAATATGGATTCTGATATGAAAGTTATACTAGCTTCCCTATCTAAAACTAGAAGTGAGAGCCATAATGTCACACATGATGCCCCCCTATATATATTCTTTGAGAAAAATTATACTAAAGCTATTGACTTTGGTCTAAACTATAGCTGGCAAAACTATAACTAAACTTACCTTTCTATGTATTTTTGGAAAATCTAATTTTTCTAGTATTTAGACAGGAGCACTAGAAATAGATAGTGGTACCACCAAAACTATATTCTAGTCTTGGTACTATTTTCTTGGGCCAAATTTGACGATTGTTCTAGATTCTTGACTATTTTCCTAGTTTGTTTTGACTAGTTTAATGTCTGGTTACTATTTTGGGTGGTCAAAAATTGGATTTTTTAGTTGATAGGAGCTATGGTCTCTATGACAAAACCCCTATTTATTTTCCCCTCTTCTAAGGGTAGGAATGGAGACCATACAATGACTAGCCTTAGATGAAATAACCCTATAAGTGTGTTATGTTACATGGATACATGATATAGTAATGATAATCGATAAGATATGTCAAGATATAACATGGGTTGTAGTGCGAGATTGTTAGATCAATAGGGGTATGTCTAGATAGATATAAAAATGTAATAACATGTATATTTTACTAAAATAAAATTTAAATTCTAGTTATTTTGTTAGTTATTAGCTATTAGTTGGAGGGATGGAGCATGATGTCCATCATGGTATCCAACAAAACATGAGTAATGCATGATATAGATCATGACATTTCAAACAATCAATAAATAAACAAGAAGTAAGAACACAAGTCAAGAATCAAGAAGCATACAAGAGTGACTAAGGGGCTAAGTAAATAAGGGACATGGACACATGCCACTCAAATTGGAAAGAAAGCATACAAGGCATGTTCAAATTCCACATACACATACAGTTGAAATAAGAAATTTGGTGTGGAAGACACAATCACATAAAGGAGTACATGAAAAGGATATTGGCAAGTGTCCTAAGGCACACACATGAATAAAAGCGAAGGACATTGGCAAATGTCCTCAAGCACATACCAAAAATAAGTAAGAACTAAAAAAATGCAAAAATTTAGCTACGCTAAGAAAGAAAATAAAGAATGTAAAGAAATGGAAGATACAAGAACATCTAACAAATCAAATCAAGAGTAAAAGTATGAAAGACATGTTAGTATAAGATTAGGTATATGTAAATAAATACATAAGTGCTAAATAATAGTGACTATGGATAGAATAATCTATGTAATCAAGTAAATAATATACATTGATATGATAAATAGAGTCTTTGGTGTAGGAATGACATAACATGGATGGTGTAGTCATGTATAAGATGCCCCCACTAGGCATGTATATCAATGTATGTATCAAATTTGGAAGTAGGATGTCCCCTCAATGGGTAGAGTGAAGTAATCATGAAGCTAGATGTTACTACACACACTCAAATAAGATCAAGTGAAGCAGGGTAGTGTAGATAAATTGACAAACAATAAGCATATAATAGTAAATGTAAGTCTATCATAGTAGTAGAAATGTAAACCATGGATGATGCATACAATCATAGTTTTTTTGGTGTTTTTGACATATTTGCATGTTTTTATATTTTGAATATATTTGAATTTTTTTAGATTTTGAAATGTTATATTATTTTTGGTATTTTTTTGATAGGAGATATGTATAATTAATCATGAGAATACAATGCACAAGAATTATTGAGAAGCTATATATAAGAAAGTAAAAAATAAACTATGTATAAGTAAGGTTGAGAAGAGATGATACTAATCGATGTGTCTCATGGGATGCTCCCTATCATGGTGTCATCTATAAAACAAAGGAATAATACATGATTTTGAAGTATGAGGTAATGGCTCAGAATATGACTCTAAATATTTTGATTCATTGTTGATATCTTGGAAATCATAATAAATTGTATTGTTCCACTCATCATTTTCATCTTAATTTTGAACCAATAGAATAATAGTGTTGACCTTTGTTGTATCTAGATCTTTTCCTTTGATAAATTTTATCTATGATTGATTTTCCTTAGGATGTTCAATAAATACGAAACCTTGGTGACAAATGTTATCTACTACTGGAATAGGAGTAGTGATGCCTTGACCCTGTTTGCCCAACCTTGACCTTTATAATCAAATTATTGTTGATATTTTTGAAAGTAAATTGGATTTGTGAGTATTTTTGCCTTAAGACTACTTGTATTATATTGGAGAGGTAAATTTACATCTTTTTCATGCTTTACCTATGCTTTTATTATTGTTTATTTCTCTGATTTTGCTTTTTTATCCTTTTATTGTTTTGAGTTATGCTTTGGTAACCACTTTTGTACTATTTTTGAATTTGAAACTTTGTGAATATATTCCTATGTAATTTTGGATTTCTTAACTAATTTACTTTATAGAGGGTAATCATTGGTATTTTTTCAATGCCAAACATGAATATGTGTGATGCCCATGGATTCTATGATATGCATAATAGTTTTTGGATATTCTCACTAGATATAAAGGAGGTCATTTGATCAACTTATATTTCATCATTTTCATTAGTTCCTCACTTGAAATCTTATTTCACCATTTCATTATTTTTAAATCACTAGTTGTATAGTTAATTTGTTTTGATTTTTTGTTTTTATATGTAACATTGTTCGCAACCAGTTGACTAAGTGAAGGTGCATATACATGATTGACACTCGGATGCCTTTGAGGCTTTTGTATTATAATATAATTTTTCAATGTTGTGATCTTGTCATGTAATAGCTGATTATATGTTTGTAAATTTGAAATTATCTTATTCATACTAGTGATTTGATCCCTCAGAGTCTCATAAGTACAAACCCTAGTTGTTTTTGATTGAACATGTAAGCACATATGTTGAAGAGGGTTTGAAAAAGTTATAGGTTGAAAGTATGCATTAGGAATAATAGTATGGGTTTCCTCAAATTTTTGAGGGGTGATAGCATGGACCTAGCTAAAGGTAAAGTGGTTATCACCCTCTTAGGAGAGAGGATGAGAATGAAATTCTTTTTTCTGCATAAAATATGACATTAAAACTTGACAGGTGGTTGTTATCATATGCAATGGATCCCCTCAGTATATAAATATTTTATTATTGATTTAATTAAAAATAATATAAAGATAACATGTTAAAAAAGACATTAGAGTTATAAGCTACATAATAGTACATTTATAAAGAGCATTCTACATTAGAAATAGAAAATAAGGGATATATAGCCTAAAATTATGCACTAATGCATAAAGAACATTTACATGTGATATGATATGTCTAATATGTGTGGAAAGATAAACTTGATTTTTTTTCCATATGAGAGATAGAAATAAAAGGGTAGAGAACATGAATTTTTTCATAAAGTCATGTAAAATTTTGACATGTAACATAATATTCTTAATGCGTTTAGCAAAATAGAGTTGGCAATTATTCCATATGAGCAAAAGGGGGTATGAAAAAAGAATATTGAAATCTTGTGCATGTTTGGAAATGAAGTTTGTAATATCATCTCTTATTATAAAAAATAAGCTTGACATGAAAATAATGAAGCTTTTTACTAACATGTGATAGACTTCATCATTCACGTGCATGATAGGACCACATATGGTCTCCTTGTTATTTGCAACAAATGTAAGTAGAAATTGTAGATAAGTGAGATTAATTTTTGTAATTTGATTATAAATGTAAGGTGATACCTCTAGAAAAAAATAGGATCTAGTAAATGCATCTAGGGTTTTAATAATGATATTTTTGAAAAAGACTATGGAATTTTGAAAATGAAATTGGATTTTTGAGTTAAATATGCAACTAAAATTTCAAAAAATTATTGAAAAATGCTTGATTGATTATAATCTAGTATGTGTAAATAGGGTTTTGTGATTTTGTTTTTTTAAATGACTATTGAATTTTGAATTTTGAATGGATTTTATGATTTTAATATGGTATAAAAAATTTAGAAAATTGTTGGAAAATTACTGAAAAAATTTTGGGACCTAATATGTATAACTAGGGTTTAGAAGAAAATTATTTTAAAATTTACTACTAAATTTTAAGATCTAAAATGAATTTCTAATTTAAATATTCAAGTAAAAATTGAAAAATGTATAGGAAAAATCAATAGAAATTTTACCATAAGCTTTCTAGGGTTTTTGTGTGCAAATGAAGTAAGTCATGTTCACCAAATGAATTAATAGTTTTGGGAATATTGGTGTATTATTACTAATTTAGTTAAAGGGTCTAGATTGATAAATAATTAAATAATGTGAAATAAATAATCTACTAATTTTTGAAATGTATTTGTAATTAGACCTTATCTAAAAATAGTAATAAAAGGGAGAAAATAAGACTTAGCCTAAACTATGTTGATCCAACTAAGACAAGGTCTAATATTCACTATTTAGGCCTAGGACACTATTACAAATAAGATTTTGGATTATATTTTTTGATTGGGTAGGAGTGTTGAAAGTGGATAGGAGTGGCACCAATGTTGTAGTCCTTGTCTAACATTGTTTTCCTAAGGAGATAAGTTTTATGGGTTTTGTTCAATAGGTCTATGTGATATTGTCTTTAAATTTTTGAAGACTCATTTTCAGTACTGCTCCCTATAGATATGATTTTATTCATTTATATAACTTTAATTTACTTGAATAAAACTTTGATAGATAAGGAAAAAAGTGTTATCATGTGTAAGATGTACTAGACATGCATCACACCCTGTGTGTGGACACAATGCCTACATACCAATACTCTGAAGAGGGATCAAGCCATATTTAGTTCTCCCTTTAAAAGTGATTTGTGTAATTGTGATATGAGAATGCAATAAATTCTAGACTAGATGTACTTGAGAATGCCTAGGGACTGATGTGGAGATTTAGATGTGCTTAAGACTATACTATATAGTTGTATGCAAAGAATGGGGAAGATTACCTAAGTGGTTTCACTTGTATTCTTGCTTACTTGATAATATTTTCTAACCCTTTCCAAATTATCTTTGAATGGGATTTTATATGGATCTATGGGTCATGGATTGACTTTTCTCATGTTAGGCTAAAAAGGATAAGGATGGGAAACTCGAAGGAATTAGTCATTGGGGTTAGAAATGAGCTTTGATAATAGTTCTACAAGTGGATATGAGTGACATTAACACTATCATCCTAGTGTATCACTACTGTCCTTTGTAGATGATACCTAGGGGGATGGATTGATCATGAAAAGAGGGTCTTAGATTAGCTAGGGTTAGGTCTAAAAGGCTAAAACTGATTGTGAAATAGTGAAAGATGCCTAGGAGGGTCATGAGATCAAGAAAGAGGAGCCTAATGGGTTGGATATTATTATCCATGTTCAACTTACCAATTTTTTTATTTTATTTAACAACACATGGTTATAATTTCAAACTATCCTCAATTAAGGGACACCACAAATTAGAAATCCAATGATGGAGAGATGGGAGGTTAGACTAAAATCTATCAAATCTACACACTAAACCCTTTTTATATAACCATTCCTCATTTTATATCACCTCCTAGAGAGCCTCATATATAAAATATACTAACATAATATCCTTAACCACTTCCACCATTAACTTTTCTCCCTTAGATATAATATTTTCAAATGATCTATCCCTTGATGATCTCTTAAAATCAAGGTCTGGCCCTCACACAATTTTTTCATGCCTCACAATGGTGGTTAAAGGGATTGAAGTTCCTAAAAACCTATCATAAAGACTCTTATAATAATTAATATTCTACTCTCTAACATGACCTATAATTTTATAACATCCACCCCCAAAATCCTTTAATTACCCACTGACTAATTGATCCTTGAGCATTGTTTTACCTTGAGCCTAAGGTTGAGCCTACTTCTACACCAATATTCCTATCTCCCCATCATCCTTGAAGACTTTGATGATGACTTAGATTCCATCAGAGGGGATACTTCCACCACAAAAAACCTTCAACAATATTCATCACATAATTTTCTCCTTCTCCACCTTTGTTATTCCTAATATCGAGTATATATGATCTTTATTAAAAATATTTTTATGAGAAAGGGTATAGATAAATATGTGTGTATGTGTGTGTTTATATATATATATATATATATATATATATATATAACAAAATATATGTATGCATATGTTAAATGGTGTAAATAGATTGCATAAGTAATTGGTTTCTTTTATTTTAGAATATGATGAGTTACATCTATGTTAACAAATGTGTAAGTGTTCATTATGGTCAAGTTATGAATATTCATTAAAAACATGTATATGTATATGTATGTTACAAAATTGGAAATATAAATTGTACGCACATGTATAATGAGTATAGTTACATGTGTATGAGAATGTATATATTTTTTAATATGTTTATATGAGTCTTTATAATATGTAAGGAAATTCAAATATAAATGTATCAAATGAAATGCAATATGTTTATATGTTATAACATAAAATGAAAATCAAAAGTGCATCAAAGATGAATGTAACATGTAAGACATTTGCTTGTAAATTTATATGTTAAATTTCTTATAATATAATATTGTTAATAAATGATTGGTTTTTTTTTAATAAAATTGCATGCATTTCAAAGGAGGATCTAAAACTGAATTCTAAAAAACTATTGATTTTAGGGTTGTATGATTTATTATTTTTTGTGAAAAAAATAAAAGATATCCAAATGAATGTTATGGAAAGAAAAAATATTATATAATAGAAAATATGTCATAATAAATTCAAGATCATTCCAAATTAATTTTTAAGGTAGTACTATAGTATTTTACTCACGATAGACTTTGGTAAATTATAGAGGATAATAATTTGAGGCTACTCCTTCAAGCCATGGATTACACAAGTTAAAATTTCATGTTTGTTTGTAAGAAAAAATATTATAAGCCCTTAAATGTAAATATAGAGAAATTGGATGAAGTTATTTTTAAATGGACCTTTGGAGACTATTATTTAATTGACAAAATGGTGTTCATTGATTTAAATTCTAAAAAATGTGTTACAAAACAAAAATTACAAATGAACTATGATATGACAAGTATATATAATGGAAAAGGAAGTCAGAAAGATGAAAATGACTAGAGAATCAAAATAATAGCTATCATCACTTTCTTGGGAGAAACCAAAAAATCCATGCCATCAGTTGTGAAACATTATTTGGAAGGATGTAACCTTTCCATATGATTTTTTAAAGTGTATTTATTGATAGTAAACTATAATTTTAGTAACATTATTATAAATTTCATACAAATAAAATCTAAATTATTTCAAATGTAATCCATTTTTTCAAATTTATGGATTTTTATTTAGTAATACTTCGGTCTCATTTCATGCAATTTGATATATAGTTGGAGATATCTTGAAAGTATTAAATCAAGTCCAAGTTTGAATTTTAATCCCTTTGGAAGTGGATACTCCATCAGTTTAACTTGAAATTACCCAACTTTATCCATTAGTATATTGACACCTACTCATGATGATCTTCCTAATGAGAATCAAATAATTCTCAAGTTTATCTCTCATTTAATTTATTTGTTGATACCCTATTAATGGATCAAGGGTATATAGTCATTTATTTCATCCATGTTCTAGGTCTCCTTGGACTCCCCTTTAATTGTTTCTTTAATTTAAATTTTATTGGAGTAGCTTGGGGAAATTTGGTAGCCTTAGGAAAAGGATACAATATTTACAATTTCTCTAGTTATATCACTCATGCCACCTTTAGAGATAGAACCAATAATGAATATGAAGCCCAGGTATCTATCCTCAACATATAACTTGTATGATAATGTAGAATTAAATACTTGATAATTAAAAGAGATTTTAATTTTATAGTGGAGGAGATTCATAATCGGTATGATAAAGATTGGTGACTCAACCACATATTCCACCTAATTTGGCCCTTCCTAGATGAAATAGAATCTTGGTTAGTTTCACATTACTTTAGATAAAATAATAAACAAGTATATTTCTTTGTGAATTATGGGGTAGACCAAGTGATTGATATAATGATAGATAATGTATGTGATCGGTGGCCAAGAATTGATTTATTGAACCTATGGAATCACCTATAATTGATAAGACTTTATAAAAAATTTATAATTGATGCATTAAATTTTTGTCATACTAGAGATTTTATATGTGTAAATGGATTTTGACTTCATAGTTTCATGTTAATCCCTCAAGTGCAATGTTTTTGGTCATGATAGGAGGAAACTCACTCAAATTGATTAACTATTGACATTTGTCTCTCCTTATTGAATTAATTCTTGATTTTATCCCCTGATTGGGTTCCATTTTCTATGAAGATGTATTATACTATGTCAAGCTTGGTCAGTAACACCCCTATTTTGTTTCTCCATGCAGATCATAATGAAATGGATTTTTGAGATAATGTCTTAGATCGTAGAATCCATCTAATATTTTAGATTCAAAAAGTGGTGGTTTTGGAGTAAATTCATACTATTATTGGCTAGGATTAATTTCATGTTATTTAGCTTAAATAAACCAATGCATATGTGGCATCATGTATTACTAGTAATTTTCTTCAAGTAGTCAAAATTAGGAAGGAACCAGCCTTACTATGGAAGGAATTTTGGGGTGGCGTCGTTGGATGACTAAATAGATTTTAGGTAGAAACTAAGCCTATTCTATATTTTTATAGTTCACACTATCTTGTTTTGGTTCCTCTAAGTGTCTTTTAGGAGATAAAAACTCATTATGTTTAGCTACATGATCATTACATGGCTATGGTGGAGAGTGCACAAGATGATACCCCTTTTGTGCATTCTTGGCTTAAACTATTACCATATCTACTCCCATTCATCATAAAATTTGACTTGGATTCCATCATGCTAGTAACCTATTACTTGGTTGAGTTTTGTTCAAGATAGGGTGTGGTGGATGCTTTGGATGCAAAAAATGCTAAAGCATAGGCTAGTGGTTATTGCAGAGCAACAATGTATATGGACCTAGTAAAAGTAGCTTATTTTTATAAAAAAAATTCTCCATTCCATTTTAGTGGGTATATGTCCAAATTATTTAAAATAGTCAAATTTATTTGAAAGGATATGTGCCCAAATTATTTGAAATATTTTAATCTATTTGGAATATAGAAAAATTATATTTGGAGAAATTTTTTTCCACTCTACTTTAGTGGGTAAAACTCCAAATTATTCAAAATAATCCAATATATTTGAAATTATCTATGCCCAAATGATTTGAAATAGTGTAATTCATTTGGAATATAGAAAAATTATTTTTTCATAAAATTTTCTCCACTCCACCTTAGTGTGTATAAGTCTAAATTATTCAAAATAGTTATTGAATTATCCAAATCCCTACTAATGCCTCAAATGATGGAATAAATATGATCTCCCCTCAAATTACCATTTTTATAAATTATGTTTAAGCCTAGGATTGAACTAAAAGAGTGACTCTTGATGTTAGAATCTACCTAGGAGGGATGAGAGAAGGAATAATGTGAAAAGCCTTAAGAATGAGCTTCCCATTCTGGGAAGGTGACACAAAAATATTATTTACATGGGTAAATTTAGGTTGATATTTGAAAATATTTTATGGCTTTTTGTAAACCATTTAAAGCTAAAAAATACTAGGTTTTAATTATTCACTAATGTTTATTAGTTATTAGGAATCTTTAGTCACATTGAAAGGTTTTTGGCATCCTTACATTTTTATCTACATATTTCTTGAGAATATTGAGTCCAAAAATGGTAATATTTTGAACTAATAAAATAATTCCATATGTCTTAAGTTTGAAAACATTATTCATTATATGTAATGGTTGTATATATCTTTATTAAGTGATTTATCTTCCCTGCTAACCATAGGATCATCATTTTACTTCAACCCGTAATGTATTTAATAGAAATATGCATTATGAATAAGTGAAGTATATTCCTAAAAACCCTTTGGGTCATGATTTTACTTCAAAACCTGATGCATTGAAGAAAAATAGGCATAATTTAGGATATGTTTATCTACATTCTTATTTGGAACCTAGATTTGACTTAAACATAACAATAGAAATAAAAATAATGATGGTATAGTTATTGAGTTTCATATAATTCTAATTTGCATATATTTGTTTTTCATGATCCTAACAACTACTAGTTTTATGACACTATTACCTATATTCATGTTGGGAACCTAGTAGAAACTAATGGTGATAATTTAAATAAAAATAATAATGGAAAGGTTTTGGTAAATTCTACTATTTTATAACTAATTGGCAATTTTTCACTCTTTTGTCTTTTAAGTGATCTCTTGTAGTAAATAGTCAATACCTAATGCATGTAATAAAATTAAGTACCTTATATCTATATTTTATATTTTATAAATTTTTAACCCCAAATTGAGATATCATAGTATAAAACAAGGTTAATAATATATAAATTAATAACCACAAGGGTGATAAATATATCTATAGCAAGCCAATTAATTTTTAAACTCAAATAAAAAATATCTTATATATATAATATGGAAATATGATAAAAATATAAATTATAACTAATGATTGATATTTCAATAAATTAAAAACAAGTGTTCTTGGATGGTTTATTATGTGCATGTTAATTTGGGTTGAAACAAGATGCAAGTGGACTTTATCAATATCTTAGAATAATCATCAAATTCTATAAATTTGTATTATGTGTCCTCAAACACTTTTATCATCTCTATATGGTTGTGTTGATGCTATTGTATGTGTTAGATGTAGGAGTTTGGTATATAATATCAACTAGATCTAAGTGTGACCACATAAAACCTTATAGTTTTTATATCTCCTTTACTCTAGTGTGTTCAAATCATATCACATTTTTTCACTCTTTGTTAAATGATCAAACCCTATACTTTTCACCTTTAAAGTGACTTTGGGAAAAATTTATTATTAGGCACATGGTGTCAAGCTTACCTAATGACTCATTTATAAATCAATGTTACCTACATAGCTAATACTTTGAATAATTCCTTAGACTTATGTATTTGTCCCTTACACATCATATTATGTTTATCATAATGCAATGTGTGATAAGTGAGTAAAGAGAGTAACCTAGATTATAACTTGGAAAATATGGATCATGGAGTTTCCCTTATAAACTTTGGACTTATATATGGGTTTTCCCTATGATTAATATTTAAATAGTAAATAATAGGGAGTATTTACTCACTTGAATGCATGATTGAGTGATTTTGGTAACTTATCTTGTGAGTTATTAGGTCTATACTAGGTGAGTAATGAATGAGGGTTGATATTGTGTGTGGGTTTCCATTTTAAAAATATATCACATTAAATAACTTACTCTAACTATAGATATATGTTTCATTTCAAACTTTGATGACTTTAGGGAACTTGATTCTTAGTTTGGTACATGACACTAGAATCAATGTAATCATCTGGCTAAGTTGCAAGTGTGTATGAAGATATAAACTAGGTATATGTCCAAGTCTTTCATATGATAATAATAATCAATTTTATATGATTTTGAGTAGTACAAAAGGCCTAGTTATCATAATAACATATTTTTGGACTAAGAGATAATAAATAAGCATAAGAGATAGTGTATGTGAGTATTTCAACATCATGAAGGTCTTAGGAACTGAAGGGTATAGCCATGAGAGGTACTTACCAAGTATACAAGACTATGGTGTTATATAATTTGTATTTAGTTTCTACATTCCCCCCTTTAATATAATAGTGAAATTACTAATTTAAAGGAAAATGAATGCACACATAGCTATGTATAACACACCTTTTATTTATGTGAGTCCCACTTAAATGCCTTGATAGTGATTGACCTATAATAAAAATCATGTTATGGTATATAATTAGTGCATATAATATATATTTTAATTAATTTTAAATGCTTTAAAATAAATAGAGAAAGGTTAGTATTACACTTGTGTATTAATGCAACCATCTTGCCTTTTGGTAATTTGATTTAAAGAGATGATTTATTGTGAATATTTAAATTTGAGATTTGGAGAATATAAATTCCAAAATGTGAAAATATATATAAATATTTTAGATCAACTTTCCCAAAACCTTGGATAAAATATTATTTACCACCTAATAGTTGATACTAACTCAAGCATGAAACCCAATCATACTTATAAAATGGTGACCATGAGTGATCCAAGTCAACTCAAAATATAAATATCATGTGGGTGGATGATTTGATCATTCCATCACATAAAATTGGTAATATTAAGTGGTATAATAACCTCAACCTTTCCAAAAGTGAAATAATTACTACAATAGATTGGCTCAATTACAGTCCATAAAATTCCATCATAGTGTAGTGTAAAGTCTATATAAGTATTCTAAATATCAGAGATTTTATTTTTTTAATTTAAGTTTATATTTTTAATACCATATTCACCTCATATATGTCTCAAGATTAAACCTATTTATAACATTGGTACCAATCTATCAAATTATACCACCAATGTGTATTTGAATCATATAACTATGTAATTTTGGCCAGTTTGTAAACTATTCAAGTGTGGAATATATGTTCCCATGAAATTACTCCCCTAAATTTTTAAAATGATAAGTGGTGTAATTTTAGAGAACATGATTCTATAACATTAACCCATTGTAATCTAAAAATACTGAGTATTGAATAAGTGTAGACGTCATGCTTCTTTTTCATGCCCCTATTAAAATATGAAATGGTGAAGGTGTGAAATTGATGCCTTTATGCTACGCATCCACTAGTATCCCTCCCATTTAAGATGAAATGAAGTATAATTTGTTATTTAACTTACCTCAAAAGGATAATATAACTATATAATCTATGTATGGATCATGTAACATATATAAGTAGTATGCCTAGGTAGATATTACAATGAGGTACATAGTGTGTGATCACATCAAGTCCTAATATTCATAATGTAAATAATTTAAATGTCTAGATAGTAACATTAAAATATCAATAATAAATTAAGTACACAAAAAATATCACTCAAAAATTAATTGAAATACAATAGTCCTATGAAACCTCATACAAGGGGAATGTTCAAATGTTACACAATCAAAGGGACATGACTTAGTAAAATTTCCACAAGGAAATAAATTACATGGTCAAATTTTGATATAATAAATAATGACATATTTAGATTTCAAACTAGGCAAAACATAAGCATGGGGTCCATAAACAAAGATCATATTCAATTGATTAAACAATCCATATAATGTATTAAAACACACTCAAAGAAGTGCATAGATTAAAAGCATAGAACATAAGCAACTATAATAAACATACCATATTATCCCTTGTATATATGTGTTAGTAAAAGGTATATATATATAGATATATATATATATATATACACACACACACACACACACATAACATATCAAGTTCACTCTAAATTATATAAGCATGAATAAAGGCATGTGTAAGTATATAATTTTAAACATGATAATGGAAAATTATCATAAAATGATTTAACCTACACATATTTTTATCAAAGACATGTATACCCCTAATTTACAAATTACATGAGTAGAGGGAAGGTCCAACATCTGAAAGTGCATAGATCATGTGACTGGGTATGCCCATATCACACTCAAAATATATGTGAAACATATATGTATATAGAAATAAATTATATACTATCTACTAACATGGAACTAACAACATAGATGCCAAGGAGCTAATAGAACATGTAAAAGGTGATAATATTTTTAAATATTTTATTTTTTAATTATTTTTGGTATTTTTGGAATATTTGAAAAGTAAAACTATCTTATGTTCTCTTCCAAGGGATGCTCATAGGTATTTCCACACTATGAACCTGGTGAAATAAACTAATTATATTACCAATGAGCATACATAGTTGTAATATCTAGAACTATAAGATCTATAATTATCTACATACATATAATAAGAATCTATGGTTGTGAAAGGATAATAGAAGAGTAGGGGTTTTTGGAACCCATAATTGAATTATATATTATTTATTTTAAATAGAGTTAATAGGAACATTTATAGGTGCTCTATATATCTAAATATGGTGCATAATAGATAAAGCTTCTTTGGAATCCATTTTGTGTCTTTGATTTAAGGGTTTCTCAATTGTTGGCCACCTAGGAAAGAGTATTTCATATTACTTACAATTGTATGGATGATTAACCTTAGAAGGTTGTATAATTAATTACCTTAGTATAATTTTTTTTCAAGTGGATGTTATAATGAGATTCTATAAAACAAAATTATGTTGGCATGAATGTATTTAACACAACCATGCATTATAGAAGGTACTACATGTAGTGTATGTATCCAACATCATCCCAATAACATATCAAAAATAATTTTTTAATGAAATAGGTAGTGACCACATGTGTTTTTCCAACGTATAAAGGTAGTTCATTCTCACAAAGAACCTATTTTGAGGTCCAATCTAATGATTATGTCAATTTAGTCGAAGGATATAAATTAATATGTGCATAAGTAAAGTATGTAAGTAATGTCATGGTGTAAATGATACTCAATTTCATCATTATTAATCATAACAATGTGTATATGTTGGTGATAAATATATAATCAAATGCATAAGTAATGAATATTTGAGTTATCATCCACAATCTCATTGTTATCAAAACTAATAGTAGATATTTAAACCATAAGAGGTGTATGCCACATAGAAGTACCAATAAACCCATCTAATGGATGAATAATAATGTGATGGAAGAGGATTTTAATTATATTCCATTTTCACTTTTGGTTCCTTATTAAAATGGTATTACAAATGATTGTTAAATATCTTCTTATTTTGATGATTACTAGGTTTTGAACCTCATTCCTTTCGAGTATAATCAAATGCAATTTTTCGGTCATCAATTAGGTCCTAAATCTTATGTTTCAATGTGAAAAATAGCTCTTATAATTAACTGGGCCTTGATGATAATAAAAATAATCATTGAAATCATATCCTTTAGGTAGAGGTTAACTCATTTCAACCTTTATAGGATCAGGGAGATATATGAGTTGGCACTCCACAAGCTTCAAAAGCAATGAAGATGGAGACTCAGGTAAGTGTGTAAAATATCTCATTGGTGTATTGGAAAAGATAATCTGATTAAGTTCTTATAACACCACATTAATTATGGTATTTGTTTCCTTTTTAGGATTTATGTGATTTACCTTATAACTTGGTTTGATATTACACTTGCCATTCGATGTAGTTAGTGTGTTTGCTACATACTTGATTTTTTTCAATGAGATAAGTTTCATTTCATGATCACAAAAATTGTGTATAATTCATCAAAAGATTTGAAATTTTTGAAAATAATAGACTCATGTAATGGGGAGAACAAACTTTGATTGAAGGTTTATTGAATCTCTTTATCTACTATTGGATTGGTCATTTTAACTAACATTGTCTTGTACTTTAAGACATATTCATTGATAGGTTCATTAGTTCTTTGTTTTGTTTTTGCATACTTGGGCATAGGAAACCTTTTCAATAATATTGATATATAAGTGGCCAAAAACATATTTTCATGAGGTTTAAATATGTTTACTGATTATATTGGTAAATCATGGAATCACCTTAGAGTATAGTCCTTGAGGTTCTTAGGAAATAATTTAGTGAAAATTTTATAATTGGATGGATAATATGGGAATGTTGTATATAAATATCAAATATGATATTCAGGGTCATCCTTTCCATCAAAAAATGTGAAACTAGGTAACACAAAACTAGTTAGAAAGGGGTAAAAAGATATTTCTAGTGTAAGAGGGTCATTACACAACTCTTGGGAATCAATAACATAAGGTGATTTCACATAATTTT
>JARHVA010005204.1:77500-102500 GCA_037957365.1 Torreya grandis | reverse complement strand
ACCCTAGTTTTCACTTATACATAATATTTGAAATAAAAACAATGATGGCATATGTATTTATTTTCACAAAATTATACTTTTCATAAATCTATTTTTTGTGAACCTAGTGATCACTAGGTTGATACATACATACATACATAGACACATATAGACATACATGCATGTATATAAGTGTATATACATATATGCATGCATGTATACATACATACATACATACGTACGTACATATGTACATACATACATACATACATTCACACATACATACGTACATGCATGAATGCATACATGCATACATATATTCTTTAATAACATATATTTCATTAAAGGCACTATTTGAAATTAAAGCAATAAAGGTATAAGTCTTTATTTTTAAAATAATAATCTTTGTGGGTAATTGTTATCATCAACATATAGGCATATAGGTTGGTGATATTCTTCCTTAAATTACTTTTTTGTAAGAAGTATATTGTTTTAATCCTTGTGGTCTTTAAGTTTCAAACATAGTTGTTTTGAATGTATTTTGTGAGAATTAATGAGAACTAGTGGCTACTAGGTACCTAGATTTTTGAATGAATATTTTGATATATATTTTATTTTTCATAATTTAGAAATAGTAGATGCTAGGTTCTAAACTTATGTCTCTATATAATGGTAAAAATAAAAAAATATAAATTGATATAACAAAAACATATATTCATTTGTCTAAAACCCTAGTTGTCAATTATACATAACCTTTGATATAAAAAAATGATGGTATAGGTATTGAGTTTCAAAATATTATACTTTTCATACATTTTTTTGGTGAATCTAGAGACCACTAGGTTAATGAAACTCTTCCTTAGATTCATGGTGGGAACCTAGAATCTACCACATGTGATAAATGGAATAAACATAATGATGGAATAAGTTTTTAGAAACTATATTTTATTTACCATTAATTGGTTATTTTTTCACTCTTTGGTATTATATGTGTTCGAGTGGATTCAATAATCAATACCTAATATATGTAATGAAAGCAATTAATTTATATATAAATTTTTAATTTATAATAAATAGATAAATTAGATTGTGTTTGGATGATAATTTATCTTACATAGATAAACTTATATATATATATATATATATGGTGATTATCTTCCTTTTATACAAGTTTTGATTTGATATTACCACTTGAAAAAATACATTGAATACATAAAAATTCATTCAAACACCTTTCTTATTTATTTATATAATAGAAAAAATGAATTAAGAAATTAGACTATAGTATAGATCATCATAGAAAACATGTTTATCTTAGTGTAAACATGTAAATAGAAAATACAAGTAAAACTACATTATCCATATTTATAAAGTAGTAGATATTTAGGCAACCCAGAGGAATAGGCATAAGTAAGGTTATTTTTATATTTACATTGTGATGCAATTATAGATCCAATATATTCTATTTAAAATAAAATAAATATATTTTCCTTAAGAACCTATCTTACATTAAAGGTAATATTCTAAATAATAAAAATTATGGTATAGGTCTTGAGTGTTAAAACATCATTATTTACTTATAATTGTTGTCATGAACCTAGATTCATATAGGTGGATGATATTCTTCTTTAAATTGTTGTTTTGTATAAAGTACATTTATTTTATTTACTAGTGGTCATTTAGTACCCAACATAGTTATTTTGACATATATTTTTTGAGCGTCGATGAGAGATAGTGGGTGTTAGGTACCTATATTGGTGAACTAATATTTCACCATAAATTTTGTGTGCATCATTTATATATAACACTCTAGGTTCCCAAATGATGTCCCTGTATAATGATGAATGTATAAAAATATACAATTATGAAAATGAAAATCATATATACTTTTGATTAAAACCTAGTGGGGGATAAGTTCCCAAAAATTTTATTTTGACATTCATTTTGTATCATGGTTAAAATGAAAAAAATGCAATGATGAAAATGAAAACAATTACTCATAACATACCAAATATGGTCACAATATTCTCTCTTAGATGTAATTGCTATGTTTTCTAGAACATCATTGAGAGATAGTGGCTACTAGGTTCCCAAATTTTGTCTTTCATATATAAGAATGGGCATCCTGATACAATGTTTATTTAAAACATAGTAGACATTAAGTTTACATAATTTTATTTTGAAATCTATTTAATATCTTTATTTTTAATCTCTATTGGGATTTGAGTAACTTTTAAGCTCAAACTATTCATTCTTAAATGTGATTATTTATTTTGATGAGTGGATAATTATAAATAAGTTTTTGGTATTTTACCAACTTTTTTATTTTTATATGTAAATAAATGACCTAAAGAGATAGTGAAAATTGAAATAAATATGGTTTTATTTTGAACCTATACATATACCTTTTGATATCCATTTTATGTACATCAATGAGAGTTAGAAGTACCTAGGTTCTTAAATTTATATAATAATTTCAAGGTCCACATATTCATAGAATATATTATTCAGTCTAAAATAATATTTACTTTAAAAACTTAGTTAATTATAGGTTCAACACATTATTCTTTGTGTATATTTACATGTAGATTATTCTCAAATTTTAATATTTTTTGGGAACATAGTTGCCATTTGGTTCATGCCATTCTTATTTACATTTAATGTATTTTTGGAAGCTGATGGCCAAAAGTATCGAAATGGTGACATATGGTTGTTAATGGTGATAATGGACATAAAAATAATGATGAATTAAGTCTTTATTACCATATGTATACATCTAAATTTATTTGCTTAATTTATCATCAGTAATAGTATTATTAGTTGACACTAATTTCACTTATATCATTTATCTCTTATAATTTCATCCTAATATCACCCCTTATAGTCATTTATATAAGTTTCCCCTTCATTATTATTCATCCACAAACCTTATCCCTACCCCAAAAATCAATTAAAAAACCTAATTCCCTATTATCTAATAATTAATCCAACATGTCTATTATTTAGGAATTTAAAATCCCATGACTCACCTACCTATCTGCTCTTAGGATTTACTCTAAGCCTACCCCCTATATTCTCTATAATATGATAATAACATGACTAATCCACCACTAATAATGATTAGAATTCAAAATAGATTCTAAAGGCTTCTACTTCTATAACCTTCCATCCTCTAGAATCATCAAATGAATTTTTAATTCCATTGATAATCTTCTACCATTGATCTCCTACACTCAAATTTGAATAATGGTCACTGATCTTCCCTCCTTATTTATATTTAAATATCATCACCTCTCCATAGAAAAACTAACTAAATAATGTATAAGAAATACATGCTAGATCAATTCATCTTTTTATCAAGTTATCCATGAATCCATGTAATCTAAGATGAATCCAAAATCATGTTGAAATTTTGAGTCTTTGGTAAGCAATAAATAATCTATAATCAATTAGTCTTTTTCTTGTTTTGAATCTTGTTTAGAGAATTTAGCATTATTTTTATAATGTTGGTTTAATGTCTATTTTACTTGCATTATAGTCTAATGGATCTAATTTTATGAAGTAGATTGCCATTTTGAGTATTTTGATATAAATTGCATATCTAAATCAATTTTCCAAAATTTTGATCTTACACCATTATATAAGTTTTTTAATCTTATCTATGTCTAATTTCCATCCTTAAGAACCTACCAGTTGTTAGTATGCCAAAAATAATCTATTTATATACTTAAAAGCTAGAAAACAATAATAACATAGTTTAGGTGTAATTTTTGATGTAATAATGGTTGTTATTATTATTAACATTCAAAATATAGTAATAAAATATTATTATCTCTATTATTTTTTTAAAATGGTTGATATTATTATTATTCACATTCTAAACATAATAATAAAACAGTATTATCTCTATTCTAATTGATAATATATATATACATATATATATATGTATATGTATATATGTATATATGTATATATATATACATATATATATATATATATGTATATATATATATATATATATACATATACATATTATCAATAAGAATAGAGATAATACTGTTTTATTATTATATTTAGAATGTGAATAATAATAATAATAATAATAATAATAAAACTATATTATCTCTATTCTTATTGATAATATATATATATATATATATATCCATATATACATATATATATACACACACACACACACATATATATATATAGTATATATATATACATGTATACATATACATATATATATCCATATATACATACACACACACACACACAGACACACACACACACACACACACACACACACACATATACATATATACATATACATATACATATATATATATACATATACATATACATATACATACATACATATATATATATATACATATACATACATAAATATATATATATATGCATGAATCATGTTATAATTATTATTATTATTATTATTATAATTGTACATACTAGACATTTTTCTTTCAGTGTTCTAATTTATTTGTCTATGTACATCTCTTTTAGTATTCATGGCTTCCATTGGTCACACTATATGATTAGAATATATATATATATATATATATATATATATATTCTAATCATATAGTGTGACCAATGGAAGCCATGAATACTAAAAGAGATGTACATAGACAAATAAATTAGAACACTGAAAGAAAAATGTCTAGTATGTCTAATTATAATAATATTAATAACATGATTCATATATATATATATATATATATATATATATATATATATGCATGAATCATGTTATTAATATTATTGTAATTAGACATACTAGACATTTTTCTTTCAGTGTTCTAATTTATTTGTCTATGTACCTCTCTTTTAGTGTGCATGGCTTCCATTGGTCACACTATATAATTAGATAAATCAACATACCAAACATGTTTGTTTTGATATTTTAATGTTTTTATACATGTATCTCTCTTTTATTGTAAATGGATTCCATTTTTCACACTTCATATTCAATTAATTTATCAAACTAATTCAAACTTAATATTTTATGAATGTTAACATGAAACATCTCTAAATTTAACCATTGGATAAATATACATTTTTAGATGTTAGTTTTATATTATGTATAAAATTAGTCTTGTACATATGACAATTCAGACCTTTTATGTTCATCTTAGTTTTATGCATGCCTTACTTCTACAAGCCTCACTTTTGCTCTATCTTGTGCCCCTTGTCCTATCTCTTAGTCTAACCATTCTTATATTGAGGACACAAACAAATTATCTTTCCTAGAATGATTATAATGTATTTATCTTATAGCTATGCAAGTTATGATCATATACCTATTTTGATACTCCCTAGACAATAATGTCTAGGATAGATAATAATATTAATGTTATTGTCTTCACTTGATGAAAGTCAAGTGCCCTATAGTCATCTAATTTTGAAATGAAACATATGAAAATGGTTAAGCTAAGGGATTTAATGTGAGTTATATCCTGATAATATTGGTATAAATATAATATCAACCCTAAATCATTGCTCACTTAGAAATAAGACCAAAGAGACTAAGGCACTTATCAAAAGAACTTTATCAAGAATTGAACTAATCAAATCTCCCTTATTTATACACCAGTCATAGGTACAACACATCTACAAGTCTAAAGTACTAAAAAAGGAATCATAAGGCCTTATTTTCCAAGTTAAAAAATATGTCACTACTGTACTTGATTTACATGCATTACATGATTCAAACATAAGCCAACACATAGGGGATAACTACATAAGTCAAAATCCCTCCTATAAAGAATTGGATAAGTAAGAGTTACCCTTTGATATCAAGATAATTTAAATTTATATAGATATTATGTGCCCACTAACCCATTTTTCCCAAGGTCACATTAAATATGGAAAGTTAGGGTTTTACCATTTCACAAGGATTGACAGTGTATGATCTAGATTTAAATGCACTAGACTAAAGAAGAATCAAAACCTAGAAACATCCAGGTAGTCACATCATGTTTTAATTGATACTATTTAAATGGAATTATGATTGAATAAAATATTGGAGTTGATGCAACTATCTATGGATGATGTAACTATTCAGATAGGTAGAAGCACTAGATCTAGAATCACACAATTTCTATAGAACTATCTTTTCACCTACTTTCTATTTATTCTAGATACAACACTATGTTAGCATTATATCCATCTAAGTAACTTGTTTTATGAAATTTATAGATTTAACATAATTTTACTCTCCATTTAAATCTTATCTTAGTTTGATAAATTTATTATATTGTACATTTAAGTTTAACATTTAATTATCCTACTATAGATATGATATTAACTCTTATGCCATATCATTTTGATATTCTTAACCTAATAGGATGTACATAAAAACTAGGGTTAAACATGTGGTGAACATAATATTATAATATAAAACCCTAGGTCACTAATGGACTTTCCAATTTATTTCTTTGATCCTTGATTTCTATATAATATGTGTATCATGGATGCATCCATCACATTTTGTGTTTTAATTTATGATAGTTTCAATGTTTTGACACATTACTTCTCTTTTTAAATTTTTTAATCAAACTCATGCACATAACAATAATTTGTTAAAGCAAAGACAACATTAGGTATCTCTTCACAATTTCTTTTGCAATGTTATAAAATTGGTATTTATATTCCAAAGTGCATTATTTCAACCATTTTTTCAAGCTAATCCTTATTCAAGTGACAATACCATCTAGAACCCATTATTAATATATGGCTTATATTGGATTCTATGATCCATTATATTACTACTCAAACAAGTAAGGTTTATCAACCTACTCCACCACCTGTTAATATACAAAAATTACCTCCTAAACCTAAACTTGTGACAAAATTTAAAGGATATGAAATTCTTACCCAATTAATCAATACACATGGTAAAATTTCAATACTTAAGCTACTAAATCAATTAAATGTTTATAATGATATCATATATGAGACATTGCATGATATTCAAGTTCCTAATGATATTGATCTTGATTTTTTTAAAGATATCATGAAATATCTCAAGAATAATTCCAAAGTTATTTATATGATCAAACTAAATTATCATCCCAAGATATTATTGATCAAGAGTTCCATTTGTTCATACAAGTGAAAATAAAAAATAAGGGCATCAAAAGGGTGATTGTTGATAATAGATTAGGACTAAACATTTGTAGTATCAAAATTTTAACCATCATGGGTTGTAGAACCAATCTAATTCAAAACTTGATTATGCATCATCTATGTGGTCAAATTACATTCGGTGTGACATTGGGACCAAAAAAAATTTTAACTATTTTTTAGTTAATGACTCAAACATTGTATTATAATGTAATTTTGGATAGACCTTGGATACATTCAATGGAATCCATCCCATGTACACTTTATAGATGTGTAAAATTTATACATGATGGGAATTCATTATCAATGCCCACCAATGATGAAGCTTTCAAATTTTGAAAAATGATACAATCTAAAACTAATGGCATTCCAATAGTGGTACCACTCAAACAATTTGTTCCTCTTGAGCATATACACAGTTGTGAAATAGGTGAGTAAATTACAATGTTTCATCTATCTCAAGATGTATATAAGGTACCACATATTGAGGTACACATAAATGCACATTAATATTAGGAACCATTACCAAAGGATACATTAAAACCAAAAGAACCTACTTTATTTGAGCTTCCGTTATTGGTTAATAGTGATTAGAAATATGGGCATGTTTTTTATTATGATGATAGTGATGATGATACCACTCATGATATGATAGAAGATAAAATAGGTGTAGTAGAATTTTATCCACTTGATCACCTTTTGTATAACTATGAACCAGTAGTTCCTGATACATATAAGATCAATCCACTTTTAGAATATATGACAATGAATCCAAATAAGGAGAACACAATAATAGTAGATGATAATGTAAATGCTTGTTACTCATTTCATCCCTCTTATTTACAAACATTGAGCTAACCTTACAAGGGTCAAATGAAAATATACCATTTTAAAAATTTGGATTCTTCTTTAGAGGCTTCATAATTTACCAAAAGGAAAAATCGTTCCTATATTTTGAATGAGAACTATCTTTTAAAATGACCAAAGAATGAAAATTTGATTATTATTTCTAATATTGATGGGGTATATTTCTACCATATTTAGTTAAATTAGAAAAAGTGGGATACAACTTGTGGTACTACATTTATCGAATAATTGGGACATACTACATATGAACTCATATATTATCCATTGAATCCAAAATCTTGTGGATACATTTGGTTACCTATTTATTGTGGTACACATGGGGTGACCACAACCCTATGGATACTATACCATGCCCCCATTTGAAATTAAATCTTCGACAATATTAGATACTCAAGTGGCAAGCCAAGTGGTATAGCACAAATATGTGTGTTACCTTTTTTGATATGGTCATAGAGATTTCTATACCACATGATGGAAATGGTTATTTTCCCACACCATTGGATTTTGGAAAGACATTGGATAGAAATATTGAAGAAGAGGCAATCCATCATCATAAAAAATAGTTGAAAATTTTGAAAAATGGTCCTACATATTTCAATGATGTGGACTTACTTGATTACAACTCTTAAATCATAAAAAAAATACCAAAAAAAATCAAAACATTCAAAAAAAAAAAAAAAAAACATGCTTATATGTTTTATTATCTCCTTGGCATCAATGTGTTAGGTCCATGTTGAGGGATAACATATCAATTACTCCTACATACACATTTATATGTATACACAAATACATGATACATCCTATTTCAGATGTTGGGCTTTCCCTCTAATCTTGTCATATGGACATTAGGGGCATCAATTTCTTTGATATTCATACACATAGGTTATATGATTGAATTATCACTCTACACTATGATGTTTGAGTTTACATATGTACTTACACATTCCTATTATCCATGATTATAACTTACACATGCTACTTTATATGCTATGCAGTTGACATTTTTATCTAACACACTTGATCACATGAGTTACTATGATATGTTTATGATGGTTACTTATGCTTTTATTTTATACACATATTTGAGTGTTTTTACTTGATATTATCTATCTTATTCAAGAATTTAAATATGTTCTATTGTATGTGGCCCCTATGCTTATATTTGACTTCTTAGACATTTGAAAATGTCATTGCTTGTTTTATGGACATTTAAATATGTCATTCCTTATTTTGTGTAAATTTTACTAAGTCATGTCCATTAAATTATGTGACATTTGATCATGCCCCTTATTTGTGGTCTCCTAAGACCTTTTCTTCTTGGCTTAATTTTGAGTGCTCTTGCATGTGTGCTTATTTTTTATTAATATTTTACTATTAACATCTAGACATTTCCATTATCTTTACCATTCATTTTATCCCTACATGTGATTACATCAGTTCTATGTGCTTCATGATATATTTACATATACATGTTTCCTTATATATTATACATGGTTACATTCACAGATTTTATAGTTATCATACCCTTTTGAGGCAAGGTAAGTTTTAGGTAATAATTTTTACTCACCTCAAATGTGGGAGCATATTAATGGGGGAATGTCATATGGACATGGATTCCACACATTCACAATTTCTGAATTACATTAGGGGCATACTTTGGAAACATGTTCTCCACATTCATATAATATATGTTACTTATATTAATTTTAAAATTTAGTGGTATAATGTCATATGGACATGGATTCAACACATTAAAATTTTATAGAATATAATGGGACATGATTTGTAAGTATGTTCTCCACATTGATCCAATATATGGTACTTATCAATTTTCAGATTCAGTAGGGGCATGTCAAATGGACATGATTTCCACACATTCATAGTTTATAGATTATAGTGAGAGAATTATTTTGAAGCATGTTAGTCAAACTCATTCATTAAGGTACTTATATCAATACACATATTAAATGGGGGCATACTTTGGAAGCATGTTCTCCACACTTATTCAATACATAGCATCTCTCTTTTACAGTGAGGGGCATGTTTTGGAAATAGATCCTATACATTATCACCTATATAAATTTTCATATTTATCCATATATAGTGGGGGGTATAATTATATAAAAATGTACTCCATAGTTACACAGTTATCATAATTAGCTGAAACACATAGTTATATGATTCAGATTCACATGTATGGCATAATTCTATACATGGTATCATAGTTATACATAGTTTCATCATGAGACATATATAAGGTATAAATGTTATGAAATATGTGCTTAATATTAAAAAATTCAAATCAATTTTAGATTCTAAAACCACTGAATGTATTGATACACCATGGAATTTTATGGACTTTATCAAACTAAACCTTTTGGTATGGTTAAGGTGATCAAATCACTCAATCTTTCCATGTTTTTAGGTTATATTTGATTATATCATCTAACTTCACCAAGTTATAAGTATCATTGGTTGAATGGTTGAGATAATATCAACTTCTAGGTAGAAACTCACTTTTTCTCCAAATTTTGGGGCATGTGCCTTCCAATCTCTCTCTCTTTGGAAATATGCACTTAAGAAATTTATTTATATTTATCCTAATCTCAATTTCATAACCTTTGAATGATACATTTTTTTTCAAAATAACATTCCAATAGGTAAGGTGACTACATCAACACATAGGTGTACTCTTAAACCTCACTCTTTTAATTACAATCTATTTCATGTAATTTTAACCCACATTATATGCACTAACTTTACATTTTAACATGTTATTAGTTGAATATTAGTCACAAACAAAACACTCAAATTCAACTCAAGTAAAGACAAGGTGTGCATATACACCAAAGCACTTATTCCTTTCCTTTAAACTATAAATTTAATTACTATATTAGGGGGAAATGTGTATTATATTTTATGATTATGTAGCATGTTAGTATTTTACACTTGGAAAAATTAGACATTGGTTTTTCTTTTTAGTTATACACATGCCTTACTTATGTAAGCCTCACATATTCTCTACCTTGTGCCCTTTTCCCTATATCCTAGTCCAAGAAATCTTATATTGATATCATAGACATCCTATTATTCCCAGAATGCTTAAAATATACCTATATTACACCTCTCCAAGTTCTAATCCTATACCTATTTTGTTACTCCCTAGACACTAATGTCTAGGATAGACAGTACTATCAATATTATTGTCCTATCCCATTGTAAGTTTATAGTTCCCTAAATTTATCTAATTTACAAATAAAATGTATTCTAATAGTCAGCATAAGTGCTTGAATTCAATTTATCTCTTGATAAGATTTGTATAAATACAATATCAACACTCACTCACTCCTCACCTAGAAATAAGACTAAAGAGACTGAGGCGCTTATCAAAAGTTCTCTATAAAGCATTATATTAATAAAAGTATATCTATTTTCACACTAGTCATAGGTATAACACATATATAGGTGTAAAATAATAAAGGAGAAGTCATAAGGTCTTATTTTTCAAGTTATAAGCTAGGTCATTATTGTACTTGCTTTACACACATTACATGATTCACAGATATACTAACATGTAGGTGAGAACTACATGAGTTTGAGGCCATATATTAGAGAATTTTATATGTAGGAAATGTCATTTGCTAATGGGGTCATTTCAAGTTAGCTTGACACCATGTGCCCACTAACCCATTTTTCCCCAAGGTATTATTGAAGATAGAAATATAGAGTTTTACCATTTCACAAAGAGTGATAGTCCATGACTCAGATATGAATACACCAAAGTGAAGGAGAAGTAAATCAGAAAAGCATTCATATGAGTACATCATGTTTTATTTGATTTCCATATAGGATGCTATCATCAGACTTAGACAATTGTGTCGATGTAACCATCTAGGGTTGACACAATTTTGTAGATAGTCAAAGGTACCCTATCCAAAATTTAACAATTATTCTAAAACTATCTTTCCACCTTCTTTTTCCTTTTTCTATATCTATTAGTACATTAATATTATATCTAGATAAGTACCTTAATTTATGTCATTTCTATATATACAATAATTTTACTTTCCATTTATATCTTATCTTAGTTTAAAAAATTTAATATATGGTACATCTACGTTTAGTAATTAATTGGCCTATTATAGATCTGATATTCACCCTTCTACCCTATTTTTTATATATTCTTAACCCTATATAGCAAAAATAATACACATCCAAATTAGGGTTATATAAGATCTCTTTGATGATGTTAAGTTCATGTGAAGCTAATTAGGACCCTAGAAACCACTATGTACCACACATGTTTATTTATGTATTCTAATTTGTTTACCTATATATATTTATAAATTACCTAATATATGATTTTTTGTATCTCTCTTGTAGTATTCATGTCTTTCACTTTTCACACTATATATTAGAAACCTTATCCCACTACTTCACAACCCATATTCTATGAATGTTGACATGAAACATCTCAAAATTTGATGAGTGGATATATACATGGCTTTGAGAGGATAATAAATTCCTATGAAACTTGTTAGGACCCTATTATTTGTTGTGAATGAAGCCTTTTTATTTATGTATTATATTTTTTCCATGTATATTTTCATATAAATCCTTTATTAAAGGATGGAAAAAAGAGACAAAGAGATCGACAAATCCAAGTTAGACATATTAAAATAAGTTAATGTAAAATATATTTTGATATCCATGATTTATAATTAAATAGAGAGAAATATGCCATGAGAAACATTTTTCATTATGTATTATATTTTAGTGCATCTATATATATCTTGAAAACAATTCAATATACTAATTTGATTCTTTGCATATGTATTTTTTAGGTTTAATTATTTCCAATGTTGCATACCAAATAGGTTCATTTATGTATTGTAATTTATTGTCCTATATATTTTTCATAAAATTACCTTAAATAAAGGGCAAAATAAAATAAAATATAGGAGTGAAAAAAAAACTTTCAAATCCAAGTCAGACCTATTATAATAAGTTAACATCAAGTTTAATTTGATATTTATAGTTTTAAATATCATAGTGATAAGGATTAGATGATAAACATTTATATTTACATATGAAAATTTAGTTGTGTAAAAATATATTGAAATAATTGTGTAGCTAATTTACTTTCATACATATGTATTTTTTAGGTTTAATGACTTACACTACGCAAATTACATTTTTAATAAAATAACCATAATTATAAAAGTGTGATGAATAATTATTAGGAATATTCATTATGGATCTTCAAATCAAATTTTAATTCAATGAATAATTATATCTTAAAAAATGGTACATATAAGAAATTGAATATATAAATAACGATTTTAGAAATTAACTATAATGATTAAATTTTGAAAACATCATGAACATTATAATTTTAAATTACAACCTAGTAGATGCCATGTTTAAATTATTTAAAAAATAAATAAAAATGGTAGCATAGAGACCTATAGGATTCTACTTATTTAAATATATATATAAAGTAGATGAAATTTGAATGCTAGGGTTCACCATTTTCTAATGAATGGGATTGAGGTTAAGACCATATGAGGGAGTTATTTATCTTTATATTAGTAAATATTCTTCAAATTTAACACTCGTTTAATGGATTATACAAATATTAATTGTAAAAATAAACTATATTTATTTCATTCTATAAAATCGTGAACATTATACATTTCAATTGAAATGCAATGGTTGAGATTTTTTAACTATTTAAAAGAATTAAAAACAAAATGGTTATATAGAGATTAATAGGTATACATTTTTTAAAAATATAAATAAATGAGATGAAAATGAAATATAAGGATTCTATTATATTTAATTTTAATGCCCCTCGTTAAAAACTTTCAATTTATTAAGTCACACATATGATGGCTTATGCCATAAAATCTAAAATTTTCGGTTGGGGGAAACTTGTTTTCATGCACTTAACATTTAATTTTTGTGTATATGATTATATGTGTTGAATTCATATGCTATTTGATTTAGATAATTCGTAACACCATTTAAATGAATTACATTTCATGTAGTATTCTTTATTAATTTGTCATAAATATCATTATTTTCATTTAAAACATTGTAATTGATATCTTGACAACTATCTCAAATTTTATAAATATCAATGGGATATTAAGATGATGACTATGGCTTAACCATGATTTTTATAGGCATGTTTCATATTATGGATTTTGATTATAATAATGGCATACTTGATCTTTTTATGTAGTTTTGTAATATAGGTTGAGGTTGATGTGCAATGTTGATATCATAAATAATAATATGTATACTCATTTATCCATGTTTTAAATTATATGATTAAGGTTTGCATTGATAATTGTCAATGGCATACACTTGTGATTTTTATATAACCCTAGGGATTATTCATGACCTAGCTCCTATAGATGTTTTATTGTTTGAACTAAATTATCATAATATTATAATGGTCATGTTGTATGATTGGAAAATAACTCATTTTTTAGAATGTCTTCAAGGAATATTATTTTGAATGAATTGGAAACAAAGGCAATAATATGGTAAGATTGTGACATATATGCAAATCTAGATATTATATTTTAGTACCTACATTTATTTATGTTTTGATAAAAGCAAAGGTTATCAAGGATATAGTTTTAGATGAATTTGTGTCTTGATAAGTTTATTAACAATTATCAGTGCATTATTTACTAGCTTATCTAGAGGATTCTATTGTCCCACCAATTTGGAGGGAATGTTAGCCACAATTACATTACTATGTGTATTGGTAAAATATTCCACCATAAAAGTAATGGTTATTTCCATTCCATTCTCATTTAATTCAAGATCTTTGTAAAAGGAAGTAGACCCTACAAAATTAGGTTTATAAGGAAAAACAAGGTGATTTGGCTCAAAATCCTTAGATTCAATGTAGTTAGACTTCTTAGCAAGCATGGTATTGGTTTATTATTTTTGTTTTCAATGGAAAGAGGTGAATATTTGTTGAGAAAAAGGTTATATTTGTTTTGCATTTTGTTCTTGGCATGAACATCTTTTACTTCACATATAAAATCATTATATTTTTGAAATGGATAAGATGTTGGCAAAATGGAAAGTTTTAGAATCTTTTATTTTTTACAAAGAAAGGTTATCAATGGCTTTGAATATATGAACATGATTTGTTATTTTTTTCACATGTATGCATTGTACTTATAAATATGTGCATTATTTGAAGAGATGGCAGATATGCATGAAGTTTGTTTTATTGTTAATATAATGAAATGTTTCAGGTTACATGCAGTCAAGAAATAAAATTATAGTTTTATTGCATCTTCAAAATGAATTTTTCTTATGGGTTTCTATGTAAGTCATCTCAGTGAAATAAAATGGATATTTTTCTTTTCATGCTTATTTTTATATATTTCATAGTATTTTCTTTTGAAAATGTTGGAAGAACTCACATTTATTAATTTGATCATACCAGGTGTAGATATAAATTTATTTTGTGCACAAGTTATAGTAATTAAGGGTGATTTTAAGATTTATTATGTTACAATTCTGGTTTTCATAGAATATTTGGATCTTATAGGTATGCATTCTCATAGAATATAATGTTTGACATAATTTCTATTTCTTGTAAATGGGTGAATGATAAAAATAGTTTTCTATTAGTGAATGATTAAGTTTATCAAAACTTGTAAATGTAGTTTCATACATTTAAAGTAAGATTGTGATGTTTTAATGTTTTCCCTCATTATTTTTGCTTATCCTTTGGTCATTCTTGTGAATGTGGTGTAGAAAGTTTATCTAATTAAATAATTCATAAATGAGTTATGAAAGACTTAAATTTTGGGTCTTTAAAACCCTCCATTTTGTTTTTGGTCCTACATAAGAAATTTAATGTTATTTTTAAGACTTTAATACAACATGGAATGGTTATTATTATGAGATGTCATTTGCATGTGAATAATCCTGCTATTAGATGATATTTTGAGATGAATAGAAGTGTTGAGCATATTTTTAATGATTGATTTTTTTGTATATAATAAATTTTTAAGATGGTTATATCATATAGTTTTATCAATTGAGGTAATTTACATGTACATTTTCAAGTTCCTTAAACCCACTTTAAGCATTTTACATGGTAGTTACATTCATCTCTGAGTATATATGAAAGGTTTTCTACAAATCAAATTGCATGTTTTTTTATCTCTTGGAAAAAATTATGTATATTCAATCTAAATAATATGAAAATATTTTGTTTTGGGTTTTCTATCGAAAAGGGTTTCATTTACATAATTTATTTGATCATGGACAAGCTATAATGAGTAATTAATTATGTAGTTTACAAGTAAGTCATGTTAGAAATTTTCACTCAATATTTTATTTTTTCATTCAAATTCTTGAGATACTTTATTCAGTTAATATGTTTTATTGAAGGGTATTATTGATCTTAAAATAATAACTTAAATTAATTTGAATTATTTTCTTTTGAAAATATAGAAAGTAAAAAAATGTGGAAATGGGAAGTCAACTAAAGATCATTGGAATTTTTTAATAAATAAAGCATGTAAAATTTATTTTTATCAAAGTTATTTATATGGGTGAATTTTATTGAATAATGTAATTTGAGATGAAATAATGACAAGGGGTTCTTATTTTAGTTTGTTTCAAACCTATACCCATGTCAAGTTAGACTCCAAACTTAAGGGAATATGATAGAAATGTTTGGGGCATAAGTAATTTATAGTATAGTGATGGTACTTCTTCATGGATTAGTCATCATGGTAGGCCTTTTAGAGGTTGTAGGAATACAAATACCTTCTCTTTCCATTTTAACTATCTAACTCATGTTTAAAACCATTTTGATGTGAATAATCTAATTTTTTTGGAGTTTTTTAAATAATATATTATCTTCCTCTTGTAATACATGAGGTAATGTTTTCCATAGAGGTCTAAGATGAGACACTTGGTGATCTCATCCATTTGGATGAATAAAATGAATTCAATCATATCAACATAAACATATAACCCTTGATTTTGTACCTAATACCAATCCTATGTTCAATCATGTTGAGTTATTTAATAAGATTAATACCAATCTCATGAATTTTAGTCCTCCTATAGTTATTGTTCATATGCTTGATGCATCTACCCCTAAAAAAATTACATCAACCAATAAGGAAAGTAATTATAGTCATATGTCCCATCCCATGGTCACTTTGGTGTCAAGAAATTTTAGCTCAAAGTAGATGATAATTACAGTGAAACAAATACAATTTTCTTACCTAATTCACCACTAGAGTATATAATGTATTAAATAAATAAGGGAAACCCTTTGATAGATTTAGTTTCTAAGGGTGATTTTGATTTATGTTATTTTAGGTATAATGGTTCTTTTTTGTGTGAATATAATGTTTGTATTGATGGATTCTAGTTTCTTGATGCATTTTGTTAGACTTTTACTTTTAATTATGCACAAATTTGATAATGGATTTTATTATTTACTATTTTTAGTAGCATGCTCAATTTTGATTGTGAAAGTTTTAGTATGTCTTACTTTAGTATTTTGATATTCAAATAATTTACTTCATTGGAATCTTGATCATGATTTTATTTAAATGATGTTATGCTACCTCGTGGATTATTATGTTTGTGAGTGATTTAAGTATTTAAAATAGTTTTATTGATAATTATATTATATTTTCATTGAAATCATTTATTGGTATTGTTATCAAATTATGAGGTGCCCAACTTATTAGATATTTTTATTTATTTATTTTTAATTAGATATGGGTAAAAGATGAGGGTTTTTTGTATGTCACAAAACCAAGGGTAGGTTTTTTATATCATGTCTCACAACCTTTATAATGGCATAATGAGGATTTTTTTAAGAAAGGGTCTAACATATTATACTATAGATCATAACAAAGCACCCAATTAAAACTAAGATAAACCTCTTCCAACCTCAAATTTAAAATAACAACAAACAATCAACAATCAAGCAAAGTGCACAAATAACTCTCATATGAACTAAAGAGGTTAGGTAAATATGAAGTGAAAAGGATTTTTAATGATTCCTTAACCTAAAAAAAGGGTAATAACAATAAAAACTTAGTATATAATACAACCAAGATATATAAACATACATACTAGTGGATAAAATAGGGAAGACTAGTTACAAGTGAAACTCCCATAGAGGCTCCTTAAGATACCCAATTGAATTTATTTTTGACCAACTGTATAATCCTCAAGGACAACATATATATTCTCATATTCTCTATTCAAATAATACTTAGCTATAGCGTAAAAAATAACTTATTGAGTAACGATAAGTTTACACATTTGTAAACCACTATAGAACCAACTTGAAACTCACTTGGGATAATCGTAAAATGAAGGGAAACTATCCTCAAAGGATTCAATAAGATCCTTCATTAGATTGGGAAAAACTTGAAACATAAATTTCAATCTATCATAAATCTCCCTCACCTCCACATCATCCCCCATGAACCATGAAATAGACTTATATCACCAAATAAACAAAAATTCACTATATAGAAACTAAAAAATAAAATATTCCACATGGGGAAAGCATATATATTTCATGGGATTTTCTCACCCAATCAGATTTTCAAAAAATGCATAGATACAAACAATATAATTAGTATCCCAATATCCCATACAAGAGGGGGGAATAATCATAAAATCCACAAAAAGGTGTAAATCAATGGCCCATAGGGAAAGACATATTCAAAATAAGAAAAACAAAGAATAATAGAAATAATCAACCTCACCCATGGAGTACTTCCCTCAAGATGAACCTAATTCCTCGAGTGATATTCAAGAAACTTTTATAATGAGGATTATGTTTAAACAACTTATCAACCCTCTCAAAGATAAGATTCTACATGTGGGTTGTAGGACACCCTTGAAATTTATGCCTAGGTTGTGCTAAAAACTTTCTCTATCTTTCCTTCCCAAAAGGACTTTTAAAACAACTACCTATTAGACTTAGGACATTCATCTTAACCTAAATATCTAGCTAGGGCCAACTATAATTACTTAGGTCCATGCAAGCTCTAAGAATAAAATATTCAACATGAATCATATCTAATCATCTCAAAACATCAAAATAACAATAAAATTATATGCCAATCTAACATAAATTACCCGTCAGTCTATCATTTTTCCAAGAACAACAAAAATATAGTAGATCCATCACTTGGAGTTCATAAAAATTTCAATATAATTTTTTCACACACAACAGGGATTTAAAATTCACTGGAGTCAATGCTCATCAATATTATCACTCTTTATATATTATTGTGTTGGTCTATATTATAAATGTATTCTTGATTCTATCAACTTTTTAAATAAATTTCAAATGGCTATAATGCTACATTATGATTTAAAGTTAAAACATTTAATTATCAAGTGATTAACTTAATACTAAAGTTAATTAAACTTTATAACATTAAATAATTAAAGGTTAGTTATAGCTTTAAAACATAACTAAATCTTATGAAGATACTTTAAAATAATGACTCAAAGGAGACCAATAGGTAGAAAAAAAACACATGTATTTATAGACACTATTTTCTATTTATATAGCACCTCAGTCTTTCACACATGGAAAATGCATATCATGGATGTGGCTTAAGATTTTAGACCTTTCCCACTACCAAAAATATCACACACATTATATTTATGTGCATAATTTCTTATCTCTTATTATGAATAATTTTATTATGATGACACAAGCCTTTTAACTTAACCATAATGTTATAACCCTTCTTATATACAATCTCTAAAAATTTTGGACCTATGAATATTTTTTAGCTACCTAAACACGTGTGTCCCATTAAGATGCCTGCATTGATGTAAGTGTTATATCCTAATGCAAGTGTCTAGTTTCTTAAATTCATCTAGTTTACAAAATAAACATATTCATATGGTTGGCCTAAGTGCTTTAATGTGTGATATTATCTAAAGGGATTGGTATAAATACTATATTAACCCTCATTCATTCCTCACTAAGAGAAAACCTATAAAATACCAAGGAAACTTATGAAAAATAATCAATCAAGCACTCAACTAAACAAAGCTTCCCTATTTTCTCCTATGTCCATATCAGTCAAAATGATATAATATATATATATATATATATTATATATATATGTATATATATATATACATATATATGTATATATACATACATATATATATATATATACATATATATATATATATATATACATATATATATATATATATATATATGTATGTATATATATATATATATACATATATATATATATATACATATATATACACACATATATATATATATACATATATATATATATATATATATAAAGTAATGAAGGATTATCCCAAGAGACATATTTCCAAGTTACAAGATAGGTTATTGTTGTTCTTAATTATCACACATTACATGATTCACACATAATCTAACATGTACAAGGGAAATACATAAGTCTGAGGCCCTCTTAAAAGTATTGAATATGTAGGTAGTGTTCATTAATAAAGGGGTATTTGGGGTAGCTTGACACTATATTCCACATAACCCATTTTATCTATAGCCACTATGAATATGAAGAAATAGGGTTTTGTTATTTGACAAGGAGTAATAGTCCATGACCCAAATTTAAAAAAAAATAGAGGGAAGGTGACATATAACCCATAATCATTCATGTGGTTATGTTCAATTATAATAATTATTCCATATTTGAAATATACATCCAACTCAGATAGTATCATTGATGCAATTGGACCAAGTTGATGTAAGTGGCCATGGTTAAAGAGGTATAATTTCTAGAATCAGGTGACTGATCTAGAATCTAGATCTAGTCTAGTTTCTACCTATTCTAGATCTAGATATATTTTAATATCAAAAATAGATAAGTATATTATTTTCATTATAATTAAAATATCTATCATAGATATACTTTTATATTTAGCATTTCATCATAATAAATTTAGTATATGTTCTTTTTGAGTTTCACTAGTCTACCATCTTTTCAATAAAGGAAATATCTACCCATTTAACCATGTATTACCCACATTTAAATTTTAGGGTTAAACATTTGGTTAACCTAATTCATGTGAATGCCAAAAAATATAATTCTTAGGGTTTTTAACCAGCTAGGGTTTTAGTTCATTATTCAAAATTTGTAAATTTTCATTTCTAAGTAATGGAAAATAGTACTAAAAACATGATTTCAAATGGAAGATACAGAAGCATTGATATCTCATCTCAATAATAAAAAGGGATTAATGGGTGAAATTTTGTATGTTACAATAGATTAAATTATTAAGAATGATAAGGCTAAGGATTCCTCACATAGTGATGGTGACTGTTTAGAAGGTATTATAACTTATTTCTTACATCAATCTACATAATCAAGTGGAGGCATCGAGTTTTCAACCTTGCTTTTTAAAACCAATATTTTTACATATTACATGGTAAACATAAATATTTTAACTCAAATAATAGTTTCAATGCCTATATACACCTAGCCTATGGATACACCTCCTTTGGTGACTTATCAAACATCCAACCTAAAATGCCAAGAGGTAAAAGCTCTTGTCAAAACTAAAAAAAAATTCAAACTAAGGTTAAAAATATTTAATAAATTTATATGAAATATCCCTATGCTATTGATTCATAATAGGTGTGGTATAACCCTCTTTCACCAAACATATTGTTTCACCCCTTGCCAACTAGTTTTGTTGCAACTAAATTCACATTCTATGATTATAAGGGTGATCTTGAATAGGATCATTTATATTTTTATGTGGCATGCCTTAATTATTCCTACAATGATAATATTTTGAACAAATTATTTAAAAGGAACTTAAAATACTATTATTTAATGTATATGATTTACCAACTCAATCAGTAAATGCCTTCAAACCCATTATGGATGATTATTTAACAAACTTATATATTAACATTATAGAAAAGATTTCCTATGCCCAAATTGCAAATATCAAACAAGGAACCAATGAACATATTAATGGGTATGTCTTGAGGTACAATACAATGTTGGATAAAATGACAAATTATATGTATAATAAATATATTCAAGATATTTTCAAGAAAATTTTGATTACTCCTTTACATGAGTCCATTATATTCAAAAATTACAAATATTTCAAGGACTTATGCCACATTGTTCATGATCATGAAATTAAACATAACTCACTAAACAAACTTAAGTATGTAGAAAACACACTAAGTACATCTACATCAAATACCAAGTTTAATATCAAACCAAGTTATAAGTTAAAACATATTGAGCATAAAGAATAAATAAACTACCATGGTTAATGTGGTGTCACAAAAACCTAATCAACTTATTTTTTTACAATATATTAAGGAGACAATTTACATGCTTACCCAAGTCTCCTACTTCATTACTCCCATATCTTGTACAATATCACCTCATCGTTTATTCACCCTATATATTTTGACATGAGTATAACTCTACCAAAAGGATATTATGTAAATGATTATTGTGACTATCACAAAGGACTTGAGTATTCTATGAATAGATATTTTATCTTGAATAATAAATCCAAGATCTAATTAATGACCGAAGTATTACATTTGATGATCATCTAAAGGAATCAGGTTTAAAACTTGGTGATCACCAAAAGTAGAAGATATTTAATAACCCTTTACAAGATCATTCAAATAAGGATCCAAAAGTGCACATGGAATATAATGTGTACCCTCCTCCATATCATCATGGGTACCTATACGTAGCACACACCTCCTATGGTTTAAATACCTTTCATCATTTTTGATTAATCTTATATAATGGATGATGAATCTGATCTTAATTCATTATTCATTTGAGCATACCTTGACTACAATCCTATACATAGTGTTATGAATGATAATGGTGTAATTGAGAACATTTATATCATGGAATTACTTACACATTTAGGTTATAAAAATAATTATTTACATCCTTTTACTAGATTATTTAGAGAATTTGATGGGACCTCACAACAAGTTCTTGATGAGATTGACTTACCTTTATAGGTGGATCCTGCACATGTGTTTAATAAAATCTAATTTATACCTTTAATGATTATTTTTGATATGTTATTGGGATGACATTGGATACATAAAATTCAATCAGTACCTTCTATAATGCATGGGTACATTAAATAAATTAGTTCCAATTGGCTAATTATAGTTTCCATAATTCTATATGAACATCCTCCTAAGAAATATAAATTTATACATAGGTAGTTAATAATGAAACCTCCTAAGGTCAATATTGTACAAAAGGGTAAGCCATAAACAATCCACTTTAGTAAGTGGCCAGTACCTAAGAGATGATTGCATTAGAGATCCATTGTGGGTTCCATAGAATCCTCATCTACTACACACCACATTAATATATAGAGAGAACCTACACATGTTCTTATTAATATTGTTCTAAATAAAGTGTAGACTACTCGATAATGGGTTATATGAACCCCTACTACTATTGTTACTTCATGATCATAGAGTCATATTTTACATATGCAAAGCATCATAGATAGTATAGTGATATATATTTCACCTTTACATGATCTTTGATAGTATCATCAATTTACAACACTGGATTCATAGTGGAGAGATACATATGACCATCCTTTGAATGTGATCATAGGATAGTTTTTTCATTTTACAAATTCAAAAATTACCAAAAAAATAAGAAAATATTCAAAAACCCATAATTATTTTTTTAAAATTTACATATCCTATTAACTCCTTGGCATGCATGTTGTCAAGTCCATGTTGGTATATGGAATATCGATATTTTATACATACATGTGTTTCACACATCTTTGGATTGTGATTCAGTCATACATAAATACATCATCTATGAAATTTTGGATGTTGGATTCATCCACATCTATGATATTATATCATTATATGGTCACTTTATATTATCATGTTTGAGATCATACATATACTTACACATGCTTTTATTCATGTTTATATATTTCATTAGTGTACTTGATATGATATGTAACTACAATTTTTTACTAAAACGTGTATCTAAAGTCAAGTATGATATGTTTATGATGGTTTATTATGATTTAATTTATGCACTTCCTTGAGTGTCATATCTTGATAATATATTTCTTGTTTGAGCATTTGAGTATGCTCCATTTTTTTCATCCCCCCATGCATCTATTTACCTCTTTGACATTTGAATATGTCATTATTTATTGTATGTTGACATTTGGAGATGTCATTATAAATAATGTAGACATTTTACTTAGTCACATCCCCTTGATTTTTTGGCATTTGAACATGACCATTATTTTTGGTCTTCTTGAACCATTTTCTTTCAATTTTATTTTGAGTGTTCTTGTGTATGTGTTTGATTGCTTGTTGAGATTGTACTATTACTATGTATATGTTTCCATTATTTACATCATGCTTATTAGAAATTGGTGTGATCACATTATTCATACTTAAATTATATATCTACAAAGACATGTTCCCTTTATATTATACATGGTAACTTCACAATTTACATGGTTATATTATACTTTTAAGTTTAGGTAACTACCAGGTAATACTTTCCATCACCTAAAAATTGGGGGCATATAAGTTGGGGCATGACATAGAGGCATGAATTACACATTAAATCACATATTCAAATTGCATTATGGCATGTTTTGAAAACATGTTCTCCACATTTATCAAAGTTTCAAATTATAGTGGGGGCAAGTTTTAGAAACATTTTATGTGCACTTTTTCAGTATGTATCATACCCAAATTATAGTGGGGGTTTGTTTTGAAATCATTTTATCCACATTGGTACTTATATAAATTTATATATTTATCCATATATAGTGGACGCATGTTATTGAAACATGTTCTTTATGCTTATACATTTGTAAATTTTCCAAATTCATAGTTATATGCTTTAGATACACATTTATGGCATAATTATATACACTAGTACTATTA
>JARHVA010005204.1:0-72500 GCA_037957365.1 Torreya grandis | reverse complement strand
ATGGGAAGTTTTTGGAAAGAAAAGTCCCACTTGATCATACGATGCAAGCTTGAGGCTCCCCAAATGTATCAGGACTTGATAATTATAGCCTTGCACATATAAAAATAACCACAAATAATTTATGTTTATATCATAATTAATACATCCATTATGACTTTGTGTAATGTGTCCCTTTTTTAACTCTATAATCTAGATGACATCATCTAGGAAATTTCTCTTGTGCCATATGATAAATTCACTTCCTAAGACTCAAATGTTATCCATGAAATCATCACCCCTATTGCCCTCCATATATACATGCCCCATGGAGACCCATTTAAAGTGGCTCAATAAATATTTAGCATCATTGATGATTCTTAAAGTGTTCCATGAGGAATGAGAAAGGCCTTGTAAGTATTTGATAATGTTCATCGAATCTCCCTCAATTTGGATGAACTCTATGCTGAGATTGACCTCTAACTTGATACCCTAAATTATTTTATTCAAAAACATGATTGGTTTATATCCTTAACAAACCCACATAGGCCACTCTAATATTTCTAGAAGAATCTCCAATCATACCTACTCCTGTAGGGCCTAGGATCCCTAATAATTTTAGATAATGAATTAGATTTTCTTGGAACAAGGATAAGTGAATGGGCTTTGAAGCATGCCATTTATATTATAACCTCCTATAACTATTATCCATAACGGAATGGGATAACTAAGTCAATAAACAAGAACCTAATTAGAATCATAAAGAGAATAATAGAGTAGAATCAAATGACTTAGCATTCCAAGTTGAAGATAGCCCTTTGGGCTAATAGGATCACCCTAAAGAGAGTAATTAGAAACTCACCATAGACACTTCTTTATGTAAGGGAAGATATAATACCTATTTCACTTGAGTTATAAGCTTTGGACCTCACCTATCAGCTGTAATTTATGGAGAATGAGAGCATGGAAGTTAGGTTATGTGAGTTAATGGAGCTTGAGGAGACAAGAGATCAAGCTATGAAAACTATGAAAAGTCACCAAGAGAAAAAAAAGAGATACTTTTACAAGAAATTCATGTCAAGGATATTCAAATAAGTATACATTTTCTTAAAATGGGATGAAGATAGGTCCAAACCTGAAAAACACACAAAGTTTGATGCTTTGTGGAGTGGCCCATATGTGATCACATAATGCAAGCAACATAATGATTTATAACTATGAAGGTTGGATGGAGAGGATATTCATATATAATTCAATATGATACATATAAATAATTGATATTAAGGTTATCCTCTCCTTTTTTACATATTTTCTTGTTTTCTTTGTGTTCCCTAAGTGTTTATGCATATGTGTGGTTTGTCTTGTGTCTTGCTTTGCTTTGTGTATTGCTTTATCTTCCACTTGTTAGAGTGGTGTTTTTGTTTATGTTTGTTTTGTAAAATTACTTTATATTCATCTTCATGAGTCAATTTACTCAATTGGCCCTTGGTAGGATAAGGTTATTGGACCTTAGTATTACAGGCATATTACCCCTATGAGTCACCATTTTGTTGACCAAATTTGACTCCTTGGTCAAATTTGGGCACCCATAGACAAAAATTTTAATGTTAAAATGTTTAAATTGGTCATAAACTATTTTAATAATAGGTTTATCTTGTTATATGATTTCATTTTAGGTCACTTTAATTTTAGTCCTTGTCACATTAGCTAATTTATCTATTTGGTGGTCATTTCATGTCATTTTGAGAGTCATTAATGTATTTGTCACGTTTCCAAAGGTTAATAAGTCTACCATTTTCATGTAAAATGTCAAAGAGGTCATTTTAGATGTTTGACATGTTATTTACATTATATACTCATATAATCTTTAACTATAATTATAAAAATTAGCTCAAAAAGTGGAAAATCAGCACTTGTATAGATTCTTGGGAAGTGTGTCATGTGGTAAATCTTGTGGTGGGTCCTTAAAGATTTATAAAATTAATCTCCAAATTTTTTTTCTTTGTAGGTTCTTTTTTGAGGCCAAAACCATTATGCACTTTTTTGCTTTTTGGGACAGACTGAACTAGCCTTCAGGTTTTTACTCAGTATGGAAGGTACAAGTAGTTTCAAACAAAATGCATTTCGGGGATGATTGTACATAGCATAAATTCATATTAATATATGGAATTTGGAAAATTATCAACCTTTTTTAACGAACAATTGATATCAAGTTGATTGTATAGATTTGGTTACATTTTGATACACCCTATAGGTTTTTCACATTTTTTACCAAATCCGTATGAACTAGTTGGATATGTTAGCTCCAGAGGAATTTTAATTAATTATGAAATTATCCTCACTCATATTTTCATGTTTCATTAATTTTGGATGAAAAAATTTGACCCATCATACAAGGAGGTGTCACCATGCATGGTTTCAGTTGGAATGTTTTAGTTTATTAAGTGTATCTTCCTATAGGTGACTTTTCTAGATTGAAAAGGGTGTCCCATAAACCTCTAAATCATAAAATAATCTCCTATAATGTTTTTAATTCACAATGCCACTCTTTAAATGGATTGATAGCTTATCCTTTCCCCATGCTTGGCTCCTTGCACATTTCCAGTTACAATATTTTATATAAGCTAACTTACTATGTCTATGAAGTGGTAATAAGGGTTTATTGGTCTATCCAATACTTTAAGGATATAATGAGATCATTTTAAATGTTTTGAGAATATTTTCATCACTATGTTTAACTTAATGTGATATCATGCCCAAATTTTTTGCTCAACATGTACATGTAAGCTCTTTAATGATGCCAACCTAAGATAAATAACATCGTTGAGAGATCAAAATTTGATGGATAGAAGATGAAAACATTTTTTTAATATTCTAATAAGTATTTTGAATATGTTCTTGTCTTCTATCTCATGTATTCCTAACCAATTTTCTTGTTCAGTCACAATATTCACCTACAAGAGGGCTTAAATAGGGGGCTAAGATATTAAAATGAGTGCCAAAGCATGTAAATTGACCCTATCTATAGTCCTTGTACATTTATAGTCATTTTTAGATTTTATGAGATTAATAAGAGTCAAAAAGGGCTATGAAAGTTTTAAGAAGATGAAGACTTTATGTTCAGGGCTTTTATCCCAAAAAGAGCTAAATAAAGGCCCAAAAGGTTTTTGGTTACCTAAAAAAATTGTTTTTTAAGGTTTCTCATACCTATTAATGTTTAATATTTTATTAAATTCATAGGATAATATATTTTTAAAGTTTTAATAAATGATAACAATTGGAGGTAGGACTTTTCAAGGGCCAAATTTACCCTAAAATACACTAGAACTAGATAGGGAGGTCTATAGGTTTTGATCTAAGGAGACTTATTTGAAATAAAATTTGTATAATTTGAATAAATATAATTTATAAATGACTCAAAATATTCCAAATTCAAATTCATTAATTCAAGGATCATGATGAAAGAGGTGTATATTGTTTGACTCCCCAAGCACTCTCCCTAGTTTATACAATGTGTCTTAGTCCACCTTGGTTAGGAAGGTAGGTTTGTGGAAAGTTGATGAAAAATAAAGTTTTAGAGTTTTCTAATGATAATTTATAATTATATAATATGATATGAGTCTAGGATATACTCAATGGTTCACCCCACTATACAAATAATATATATGTGAGAGAAGGTCACCTACTGGTCAACAATTAGGGGTAGTACAAGGGTTAGTTAGGATTACAATTAAGAAGTAGTATATTCAAATTGGATGTGTTAATATGTGATCACCTAAATTGGAGTGAAATGTGATAAATTTAGGAAATTTTATAAAGATAATCTAACCCTACATAAGTTTTAAGGACCTCAGGTGCACCTACAGCCTCTGTACGAATTGAGACAGAGGCCAAACAAGTAGAATAAGGAACAATGCATATGAATGTAACATGATAATTTTAAAGATACCTTATGTGAGTTGAGAGATTTATAACATAATTTTTACTTGAAAAATGAGCTGAAGAGGGTTTATCTCTATCATAAACAATATGGACAAAGCCAAAGTAACCTAAAATAAGGTCCTAAGAAACAAAGTATCTCAATCAAGGTGTAAAGACATTTTTTTCACTCCAACGAAGTTTATTGGTGAATTTAAAGTATAAATCATGTGTTTTGACCTAAATATGAGTCTAATAAAGTTTTAAAAAGTTATAAATCATTAAGTAGATCGTATTTTTCACCTACAAGTAGTGGTCAAAAGGGCATTATCCCAATCAAAGGAGCACACTCAGTTTCTAAGGTAAACAAGACATTTAGAGTTAGGGATAAAAGTTTTTTATATATAAAAAATAATTATAAAGGAAATAATACTTATAAATACCCTAGAAACTCTTGATGACCAGACCTACATCCTCTCTTATGCTTAAAAGCTTACTTACATGTCATATAGGTAGGATTTGATATGAACTATGGTGATTGGCATGGGTTTAAGTTTACTTGAGTTGTAAAAAGGACTACATGGAATAAATTATACACAATCAGATAGGTTAGGGTCAAATAAATTCTTTAACATCTTCAGAATATTTCCAGTAGGTGACAAACACGTATAGGTAAGTACTATCTCAATCAACAAAGTATGTTTTGATAAAAAAAATGAAAACATGGATTGGTTTGCAAGCAAGAAGAGGGTTTAAGTTACCATGGATGTTTATATTATGTTTAAAAAATATTATTAACATGATAAAAACTTTTCAAAAATTTCAAACACCTTTCTCATTTGGAAAATACAACATTGTTCGTACAAACATGCTAGGTAACCCTTGGTTCAAGGGGTAAACATAAGGAATCAACTAAAGGAAAAGGTTTTTAGTTATTTAAAATTATGAAAAATAATAAATTAAAGTTTATGATCATTCCTAGGCAGCTTATAAACATTAAATTTGTCTGACAAGGGTTACCTACAGGTGGATTTGGGAAAAAATGCAAGAAAATAGGATTTTTTAACCCCCTTTTTTTAGAAGATTGAGTTGGTTAGTACCTAATGAGGGAGTATAACCATAAAATTTGGTAAAAATTCTAATTATTACCTTATAAAAATCCAAAAAAATTCACTTTTCAATGGTTAATAGGTAAATATGTCTCTATTTTGTCTAAGATGTAAGGTACTTTTTCCATGCACAAAACTGGCAGTTTTGAGGAAAAGTTATGGATAGTGAACCTAAAGTCATTTTGATCAGTAAAAAAGTTTTTAATATATATATATATATATATATATATAATACATTTATAAAAATTATAAACTTGTATATAAGTTTTTAATGCAAAATAAGTGGTCTAGACAAGAAGGTCTACAGGCAGACCCAGTGAGGAAACATGCAAATCTAGCTCCAAATACAAGGTCATTTCAAATTCAAACCCTTGCCAAGAATTATAGTGTTTTGAATAATTAATATGGTGGTGAAAATTATTTTTTAAATATATTAAGTTTCATTCTAAGTGAAAATAAGATTCTTTTGGATCAATGGTGCAAGTAGACCCATTGACATGGTATGGACCTAGTCTCAAAATAGGGGTTAGTTTCATTCTAAGCTCTTGGTGAGATATTTTAGGGACTAAATCATATTTTTATGGAATATAAATAAGTTACAAAACCTTTTTTCAGAAACAAAACTTTATAAAAAACCATTTTTGGCCTAAGATGTGCTCAAACCCTCATAAGAAGCATGGAAATGACTTGAATGGTAACTTTAGAAACTCATATCTTTCATAACCCTTTACATGGTAGGATGAATTTTGGGAAGTAATAAGTGTAATTAAAAAGTATTTATAGCATTCCAACTTTATGAATGAAGGTTAATACTAAAAATCTCTCTAAAAACCCTTCTAAACCCTCATAAGGACCCAACTAGAGAAAGCTTTCAATTGGAGCATCTAGATGAAATGCAGATGATATTAAAACATTTTAGATATGTATATAAATATCCATGTATTCTCCACATATGACCTAGGTGTATGGACCTATAAGGAATAGGCTAGAATATGGCTTTTTTTTTACCTTTTAATGTGTTTTTTAGGCATGGTGAACTTTAAAGAGACCAAATCACTTTTGGGAAAAGGTGTAGGACATTTTATAATTCCTAATGGTTATTTTATTATGTATATAAACTCTTAAGTGTTCGTGACACCTCGCTCATTTCCATCAGTCCAATGGGCAGGCTAGTGAACACTTAGGGAAAATGGTGAAAATCAACTAGGTAAGCCTTTTAAGTCTTATTTATTGAGATTGATGACATGGACACCTTTTAAAAGTGTCATACATCCTTTTTCATGGATAAATTTTCAAAATTAGAAGTTTTTTTGGCACCAATGTGGGAGGTGCATGGAAAGGAGCCATTTTGATATTGCCAAGGATGATTATGCATGACCAAAAGAATAAGAATGGTCAAGGGATAATCAAATGCATGTGAGGAATTTTTTGTAATCCCTCATACTAAAACCCATAATTATACATCACCATATGTAGTGATAATGATGTTTTTGAAATCAAGTCATGAATGCATTTTTTTATGCCAGGTCTAAAGGTTTTGTGCCACTTTTCACAATTCTTGTGACTTATTTTGGACAAGTAGACCTCTTGACCTAGCATGGCTTACCCCACCTCTCTTCGACATGAATTTTTTATGAATTTTTTTAGGTTTACACATGTCCAAGTGACCATTGGACTTCCTTTGCTTGATTCACCTATCAAAACTATAAATATGCATTCTTTTGGCTCTTTTAAGTAGCCTTCATTGGCTATTTGGGAAAATATAGCCAAATTTTTACATGAGGGAATCTTTAAGAAATGAGACAATTTATTATACCACTCACATGTTATACAATTGAGTATTGATTGAAATCTTATTTGTCTTGCCTAGTGAAAGATCTTTTTTCTAGAATGTTATCCTTGATTATCTACCAAGTGTATAGAAGAGTGTTGTTGCAAGTGTTTGTTAGTATTATTTACTAAGTGTATACATGTATTATAAGTATTTAATGATTTTATTCATTCATGAAATCATATATTTCTCTCCTAACTATGAAATACCTTCTTGAATCTAACATATTGAAACAATGATGTGACAATGCATGTAGATTTATAATTTTTGAGTGAAAGAAACTTTGTTGGAATTTAAGTAACATAAATTCAGTCAAATAGGTGGACATTAAACATTTTTGTATCACCTTCAATTTTTATTAATTATTTCCTAACCTTTTTCATAAACAAGTTGATAAGTTAGAGAGTGCTTCAAGGAATGCATCAAGGAAACTAGCCCTACTAGAGATTCAACTCAACAAAATTGTTACCCATAATAAGAGAGATGTCTCCATTATGCCACTTGGATTATGGATCTAGGAATATCCTCGAGGGTGTAAATCCAAGTGTCAAAATGTAATGTACCTCATAATTTTTAGATAGACCTTTGACCATTTCCTTGGTAGCTAAACTCTCATAAACCCCTTGTGAGATGATTGCTGAGGTTTCTTCTTTTCCTTCTTGTAGAAGATGTTCAGGAGTTACTCCTTTCAATTATTATCTTTGAATGATTTAACACCATTACATTCCATACCTATAGTTTCACTAATGAGATCGTTAGTGATCTAAATTTTTATACCATGCATTCTCACTTTGTAGTATTTCCAGCTATGGGCAAAATCCTTGGCAAATGCAATGCCATGCCCAACCAGATGTTCCATAAATAGAGATAGCCAATATTTTACCATTTTATACCATATTACTCATTTTTATTAACATCATCATAAGAGATCAACTCAAATCAATCTTTGTCACCACCTATTTTTTGAAAATGCAAACTACTTCTATAGTCTTCACAATATATTCTCTTAGGCAAGAAGATGGAATGTTTTTGAAAAAAAAGCCCCAATCAGTCATATGATGCAAGCTCAAGTCTCCCTAAATATACTAGGCCTTGATAATTATAGCCTTGCATATATAAAAATCACAAAAAATAATCTATGTTTGCATCTTAATTAATACCCCCATTATGGCTTTGTGTGATATTTCCCTTATCTAACTCAATAATTTGGATAACATCATCTAGGAAATTATTATTGTGTAATGTGATAAAATCACTTCTTAGGAATCTAATGTTAGCCATGCAATCAGAACTCATATTGCCTTCCCTTTAGACATGCCCTATGGAGACCCCTTTGAATTCAGTCAATATGTTTTTAACATCATTGATGATTCTAGAAATGTTCCATGAGGAATGAGAAAGGCCTTGTAAGTAGTTGATAATTTTCATCAAATCTCCCTAAATTTGGATGAAATTCATTCTAAGATTGACCTCCAATTTGATACCCTATAGTGGCTTCTAAAACATGATTGGTTTGGATCCCTAATAAACCCACATAGGCCACTCTAATATTGATAGAATAATATTTTATTACACCTCCTACTCCCATAGGTCATGGGTTCCCTTTCACTACCCCATCAAATTTTAGCTTAAAACATGAGGGAAGAGGAATCAACCACTTGTTCTTAGACACCTATTAACCCCCTTTGGTTGAGCTTTTCATAGGATGACCAAATTGAGTTGGTGCATTATCCAAGAGAAGAAATGAGAGCTATGTTGATCAAAAGAAGAATCAAAGGAATACCAATTTTTATGAACAAAGGCCAAGACCCATTTGGGTGTGGAAGAAGGATTTGGTTTATATTTATCTAATATGTATGAATTCTTGGCTTTCCAAATGTCCCAAAAAATATAGGGAAGATCTAGGTTCCACCAAAATTTTAGTCGGGGACCTTCTTAGGGAGGATTCCTTTAGGTGATCAGGTCCTTAATGGAGCTTGGAGTAACCCAAGAGAAGTTATAAATGATAAATAAATGCTAAAAAATAGACAAAGAAAAAGAGTAGGATAGGAACAAATGTTAAATAGACTCAGCTTCTTGTAAAAAAACATTTATTAGGGATGGGAATGCTTCTTTTTACCATATTATCCATAGTTAAAATATTATTTTGGGTTACCATCTAGAAAAGACAATGATTTTAGGGATGAGGTTTTTAAGCTATAGATCTTGATAGTTGATATCCTCATCCTCATAATCCCAAAGGGAAGAATAAATATATTTAATATACTAAGGCTATTGGGATCAATTTTCTAGATGAGGACATCCTCCTTCAAAAAAAGGTTGATGTGAATGTGTTGAATAAAATCATTTAAGTCTTAAATGAGGTAGGCCTACTATTGGTTTAGGCCAATTTTTAATAGAAGTTTATAGCTCTTCGTCCCATTCCTCTCCTCCCAATAATCTAACACCTTATGACCATATGTTTCTTTAAAGAATGAAATCAATTCCAAATCTTGCAAGGAGGAGATCAAAGGGGCATTAATCTAGGGGTCAAGCTAAAAGTCCACTATATTTCCTCTATCAAAATTCTACTTGAGTCCTTTGCTAAGAATATCCTTTCCATATTTCAACTCTTTTTAGAATGATGAACCATTATCAAGATCAATTTGCAAGAGGAAGTTGTGACTTTCCCCAAAATTTATGTCTTTGGCCCTAATGATTTTAATCCACTAGTTATCTTCCTTAATCACCCTCAAACCTTGCTTTGCCAACATAGCTTGATTAATGTTTCAAAATATTCTTAACTCATTCCTCCTTTCAAGGTAGGGTGGTAGGATTTATTCTAGGAGATAAGAAAGAACATGAATATGTCTTCAACACCTCTCCATAGGAAGATTTTTTGAATGTGTTCAATTTGATCTGTGATCTTTCCAAGGATGACTAAAAGGGACATGAAATAGATAGGAATTATTTGAAGAGAGATATTTAAAAGTTGTAATTTTCCTACTTTGGATAGAAGGTTCCCTTTTTAACTTGCTAGATTTTTTTGAATTATATCTAAGAGGGGGTTCCAAAATTATAATTTCATGGATCCATCAAAGAGAGGAGTGCCCAGGTAAGAAGATAGGAAGTTATTTATGATGTAGCCTAGAATCTTAGAGATTTTAGCTTAAAGGTAAATTAGGGTATTGATGAAAAAGAGAGAACTCTTTTGAAAGTTGATACTCTGGCCAAAGACCACTTCATAAATTTCAAATATCTTTTTGAAGCACCTAGCTTCCAAGACTGAGGATTCTCCATCATTAGTGTGTCATTCATGAATTAATGGTGGGTGATCAAGCTAGTGTTAGAGCTATCTATAATTATCCTGATGATGTTAAAGGTTTAGGCCTTGACAATAAGTTTACTCAATGCTTTAGCCAAGATGATAAACAAGTATGGAGATAAAGGATCCCCTTATCTTAGCCCTCTCCTTGATGGAAAAACCCCCTTAAAACTCCATTAATAATAATATAGAACATAGAGTAAGATATGTAGGAGGTAATGAGGCTTTTGACTAATTGATTGAAGCTAAATATAGCTAGAATTTTATCAAGGAATTATTAAGAGACCCAGTCATAGGACTTGTTCATGTCAATCTTGAAGAATATACCTTGCTGATCAAAGTGAGACAATGAGTGGATGGTTTCATGTGATATGATAATCCCATATGAAATCTATATACTAAACATAAAATATACCTACTATTATAAAATCATTTTATCCAATAGAAATTATATTTTGAGCAAAAGTCATTTAGTGCAAATTTTATATAATATGGAGCACAAACTGATGTGTCTAAAATACAACATTTGAGTTCCCTCTAATTCTTGGGAATAAGAACTAGGAAAGTGTTAATGAAATCTTGGATCATGGTGTCATATTTGAAGAATTACACAACTACCATGCAAACTTCATGCTGAATAATGCCATAAAAAACTTGAATGAAGGGAAACCATCCAATCTTAAGGCTTTATTCCCTTGTAATGAGAACATAATGGCCTAAATATCCTCATCTAAAGGGGTGGTGAGAATAGAGACATAATCTTCTTGAGATATAACTTATTAAAAAATTTTGCCACTTAATCTTTTAGACCCTTATCTTAGGGGGGGGGATAAAGGTGAGAAAATATTTATAGAGGTTAATGAATTGGTTTGCAATATCTTCATCTTTCCTAAACCAAGTGCCTCCTCTTCTTGAATTTATATAGTGAGTTTTTGCTAGTAATTCCTTGACACTGAAGTGTGAAAGTTTTTGTATTCTTGCCACCTTCCTTTAGCCACAACATTTTGGATTTTTTCCTCTAGTAGGTTTCTTCCTTCACTTCCAAATTGTGGAAACTACTAAGAAGTTCCTTTTCTTTCAATTAAAGGTTAGGAGAGGAGCTTCAAACTATGATTTCTAGTTTGATCCTACAAATTTCCTCTTTGATGCATTTTTTTAGGAAGATATTTTGAACACTTCTTTATTCTATATTTTAAGCTTATCTCTGAGTTTCATGGCCAAAATAAACATGGTTGATCCTTGAATCAAAATGTTCCACCATTCCTTAATGTAGTCTTCCAAGAATTCATTTGATAGCCACATTTTTTCAAATTTGAAAGATGTAGACTTATATTTAGACACCATGTCACTTTAGAATAGCAATAGATTAGGATAGGATCTTGTTCTAGGGAGGGATGAGAGAAAACTAGAAGAATTATGGATCTAATTAGAAAAAATTAGAAACTTGTCCAATCTTAATTGAATAAGATTATCTCCTAATATTTAGTTTGACCAGGTGTACTAATTACCTTTTAAATCCACATAAAAAAGACTTTCATTATTAATAAACTTATTAAATTTTAATATGCTATCATTGAGAGAACAAATTCCCCCTTTCTTCTCACCTAGGGACAAGGGAAAATTGAAATATCTAGCTACCATCTAATTCATTTTTTTGAAATTATTATGATGTCCAACAAGTTATTCCATAACTTATTCCTTTCATGCTAAGAATTCATGGTGTATACATTGGTGAGGATCTAATTATTCTTGGCACAAAAGTCAAAGAAAGAAATAGAGATATGGGTCTCGATAATAAGAAGGGGGTTGCCTTTCAAGACTGAGGGATTATAAAAATCTTCTAAACTACTAGAATCTCCTCTTGAATTCCTATAACTACAATCTAGATTATTCAAAATATTAAACCTAATCTTCAAAAGAATTTCAATTGGCATCTTAGTCTCTTGAATTGAAAGAATGTCTAGTTTATGCTTTAAGAATAAATTTCTTGCTAACCTCTATTTTTTGGGGTTGCTTAGCCCCCTTATATTCTAGGAAAGGACTTTCATTTATTATTATTTGGATAGTGTCTAAGGGTTATATGAATTCCCTTTTCAACCATCCTATTTATTTCTACTCTCTTTAAGCTCCAAGATGAGGGTCTACTTATATATTTCTAATAACAACCAACTTCTACTTTTTTCCTACACTTTTTATTGTGTAAATTTTCAACTTTTCTTGGTCAAGTCATTGAATAAATTAGAATGTTCCCCATTTATAGTAAAAGAAGATTATCCTTCAGATGAGGAGAGATATTTGGTCTCCTTCTAGGATTAAATAGGAGCGAGGAGAGCCTAATCGGGTAAAATTTCCTATAGCACTAGGCTAGCACCAACACGAGAGATTCAAAAGGAATGGTACAAGAGGAAATAGGGGGAGATTTGTCATGTAGGTGTTTATGAGGGGGAGGGGAGTCCACTAGGAACATGAATGTAACTTTTGAAATAATGTCCTTTAAAGGGGAAGAGGAACTAAGTGAAGGGACAAGTAAGGGACCTACCAAGGAGGTCAAAGTAGGGATAATATGGGGAGGGATAAGTATCCTAAGAGCCATGGGGGGTCCTGGTAGATCAGTAATAAAGATATTTTTCCCTAGGATGAGAGGTTCTAGAGTCAGTTTGGACGAGGCAGCCAGGGAGGCTCGGTGAAAGGGGAAGGGGGCCAAGAAGGAGAGGAAAGGGGAGAGGGGGAGGAAAGGAATAAGTAGAGATTTAGGGGAAGGGACAAGGGATATTTGAGAGGTAAAAAGGGGGATGGGAGGTGGGAAGAGAGTATCTTAGGTAGAGGATTTCTTTGCCTAGGAGGGGGAAGGGATAATTAGTGACTTGTTAAGCAGGGAACAATATTTAGATGAGTGGTTCAGGACATCACAAGTTTCAAAAATCTTAGAAGATATTTCAAATTCAATTCTTTTATTCTAGATAATTACTTTGATTTAATCTTTATATAATGGATTAAGGGTTTTTTAGTAAGAATGAAGATGCAAACCCTGGTAGCTAGAAGTCTCCTTTTGGACCTAATAACTAGGTCAGTAGAAATGGGTTGACCAAGGGTCCTATAAATCTACAAAATGATTTCCAGTGCCCATAATTCTAGTGGGAGTTTTGTAATCCAAACTATAATATCCTTAGAGACCAAACTATTAAGGTTATGTCCTACCTTCCATTTGTGATGGTTGACTACTTATTTTCCCATAAACCAAGGTCCTCTCATGAGGGTCCTTAGGATATCCTTAAGATTAGAGAAATTAATCAAAACTTTTTTTTGCATGGTAATGATATCTAATTTCCCTTTAGGTTTCCATTTGAAATTAGCCCTTTTTTAGAAAGAATCAATATTTGGCTAAAAGTCATTAAACTTAGCCAAGATAGAATTAAATAAAGAGGAATCAATTTTATCAATGATCACATTTGAGACTTTGAGACTTACCTCCTTGATTTCACCTAAAGGAACCATAAAATATTATTCTAATATGGCTTGATGGCATTATCCCATAGCTAGATCCACCCATGAGGACTATTTTTTAGCTTTGGTGGGGTTGGATTCAGTGACTTGTGGACCCAAGCTAGACTCTTCCCCAAGTACCAATTGATTCTTTGTGTTGTCTGATGAGATAGAAACATTCAATAAATAAATGTTTTCTAGATCTATCATATACTGAGTAAGATTATCAAGTTATAGTTCATGTTTCTCCTACCCATTGCTAGCATTCAAAATTCTTACAACAACTATTCTCCTACCCATCACTATTTTACCTTATATATAGATAAGCATGTTAAGTTGTGGAGCTAAAAGCTTCACCAGGATGCTAATCAGGAGGTTGCTGAAGTGTCACAGTAACCATTATTAGTCAAGACAACTGACATCAGTCAGGGGTGGACAAGAATCTGCTGACATCAGTCAGGGATCGGCCAACGTTGGTCACCTCCAGATAGACAGAGACTGATGTTGGTTGCCTATACAGTTCCAGAACTGTGAGTTGATGAACTGCTAGTTTCTTGAACCGGTTGTTTGCATGTAAAAGACTATTTTTGGTCTTGAGTTGCATGTCTAATTATTGTATGCATGAGATCTATATAATAGACTCATGGGCTATATTGTAAAGTGTGTTAGATAGCCATTGTGCTTGTAGAGAGAGCAAGAGTAGTTCTTCCTAGTTCCAAAGGGGTGTTGAGTGTGTATGATCAGGGAGAGTTACAGGTTATGCAAGTTCTGGTAGAAGATCCACTAGGGTACTAGTTGAAGAATCATAAGGACTTGGTGAGGCAAGGACAAGGGTTCTTCAGGGTGTAGAGACATCTACATGGCAAGTAAATTCTGGTGATTTATAGGTTGTTGTAAGAGCAGGGAGATCTACTTTGAGTATGGTTGTGTACTTGGTGTACTGGTAACATTTTTACTGATTGGTGGAGGTGAACAATAACTTTGTGTTTGAGTTGATTGTTGTGACTAGAGAGAGTGAACTATTGAAGGAGAATTACTGGTGAGCCCTAGAAGTGTGGGAGCTCTAGAGGTGTTGGAAGAAGTGTGGCATCTTATTTATTGTATTTCCTTCTGGATGAGTATTAATACAATTGGGTATTGTCTCTCATATTCCATGTTGTTTTTGAATTTTCTAGTTACTTATTCATTCTGGTTAAATTCCGTGTTTAGTTGCTAATACAAAGGTAATCAAGTGTGTCCTTAGTGGGCAGTATATCCTGATAGTTGGTATTAGAGTGAGGTTGTAGGTTCATCAGAGCTTGGGTTCACTAATAGGGGGTTTCAAATTTTGTTAGTGTTTGTTGATTATAGGTCACTCTCAGGGGTTTTAGATTGAGTGGGAGTATAGCAATGGCAGAAGAAAGTAAGCTACGAATGGAGAAACTGAATAGCATGAATGGTCAATTACTATTTGATGGAAAGAAAGAGTAGGTAAAGAAAGATTTTGGGTCGGTAGAAGATCAACATGAAGGAATTAAAGAAGTAGATGTTGTAAGTGTTGTTGCACAAGATGCTCTGGATAAATTAGAATCTTGGTCTATAGATTTTGTTACCTCTTTCCATGCAACCCAAAATAGAGCATCTTTTCATGAGTATGTCCAAGGAGACTTTGGAGAGATTTATTTAGGGGTTGGTGAGCCTTGTCACATGGTTGGCAATGGGGAAGTGAAGATAAAATTGTAGATAGGTAACACATAGGTGTTGAATGAGGTCATGCATGAACCAATATTGGAGATGAGTCTAATTTCTTCAAGAAAGTTGGGTGATGAGAGATACACAGTAACTCTCACACTGGATGCACTTAAATAAGATGGTGGTAAGAAAGTAGGTATCCTTTATCTATCTACTTGTATTAATGATTCACCTTCTGTTGTAGAGATGTGGCTTTGTAGGCTTGGTCACATATGTAAGAAGGGAATGCATGTTCTTAAGTGGAAGATAGATATCTTTGACAAACTTAAGAACTAGAAAGCCTTGGTGTTCATGGAGGAGATGACAGACAGAGATTAGCTGAGGGGATTGAATTATTCTAAGTAGAGCTGTGTTAATTTGGATAGGGTTTTGATCCAAGGTGAGCTCATGGGTAAAAAGTCATCACTCATAGGAAAACATAGTTACCAGTGTCAGTCATGGGAAACCAATGTCAAATAGACAGATACCCACGTCAATCAAATGTAGATCAGTAGAGTCAGTGGTGTCAGGCAGGTTGAGACAAACGTCAGTCATGGGGAACTGATGTCGACAGTAAGGGTCAGTCACAGGGAACCACATCGATTGGGCGTAGACTGGGAGATGATCGAGATTGGTCACTGGAATAGATGTTGGGTAGACACCAAGCTATTAAGGAGTCTCAAATGCCCATGTGGAGGACTGAAAGGGTAAGTGAGCCTCATATTCATTATTCACCTTCTTTATACTACTTATTGCTCACTAATGGTCAAGAACTAGGAAGACGTGAAGAGGCAATGCAGGTAGAATCCAAGAAATAGTGGGAACATGGCATGAATTCTTTAGAAGAGAACCAAGTGGGAGATTTGGTAGAGTTGCCAGCCAGGATGAAAGCACTGAAAGACAAATGGATTCCTAGGTTAAAGAAGAGAGTGGATGGATACGTGAGATGGAAGGCTAGGGTATATGGTCTTGAGCAAGCTGTAGGATAGTGGTACAGGTCTGACAGGTGTATGACAAAGCATGGCTTTAGTCAAGGTCACTGTAACCATTATGTTTTCTTTACCAAGTTGGATGATGATTGCAACATTATCTTGTTACTATTGTGTGGTTATTTGTTGTAGGGTTACACATACAGGGAGTTTCTGAGCTAAAGGTAAAGTTAGTTTAGAGGTATGTCATTAAGAATTTGGGAGCAGCAAAATTCTTTGGCATGAGAGACATGGAAGATCACAGGTTGATTTTGTCTCCAATGGGAGCTGATGTGAAGAAGGTGTTGGTGGGGTTCAATACACAAGATGTAGAATAGGTAAGCACACCAAGGGCTGGATAGTTCAAGATGAGCTTAGAATAGTGTTTAAAATCACATGAGGTCTGGTGTACACTTGAGTTTTCCCAAGTAGTGGAATTTGTTAGAGAGTTTAGAGCCAATTCAGGGAAGGTGGATTCTCAGGTATCTGAGAGGGACCACCAGTAGGTATTTATGTTATACAGGGTCAAGCACTTCTCTACATGGGTATGTAGGTTTAGATGTGGCAGGGGACTTGGATGACAGGCATGTAGCATCACAGGATATGTGGTGGTTGGTCTTCAAGATTTAGTTTAAAGATGGAGGTGCCTAAGATGATTAGTGGATGTTGTTATATACGTGCAATTGTTTATCTTCAAGTGGGAGATTTGGTAGAGTTGCTAGCCAGGATGAAAGCACTGAAAGACAAATGGATTCCCAAGTTAAAGAAGAGAGTGGATGGATACGTGAGATAGAAGGCCAAGGTATATGGTCTTGAGTAAGCTATAGGATAGTGGTACAGGTCTGATAGGTGTATGACAAAGCATGTCTTCAGTCAAGGTCACTATAACCATTGTGTTTTCTTTACCAAGTTGGATGATGATTGCAACATTATCTTGTTATTGTTGTGTGGTTGTTTGTTGTAGGATTACACATGCAGGGAGTTTTTGAGATAAAGGTAAAGTTAGTTTTGAGGTATGTCATGAAGAATTTGGGAGCAGTGAAATTCTTTGGCATGAGAGACATGGAAGATCACAGGTTGATTTTGTCTCTAGTGGGAGCTGATGTGAAGAAGGTGTTGGTGGGGTTCAATATGCAAGATGTAGAACTAGTAAGCACACCAAGGGCTGGACAGTTCAAGATGAGCTTAGAATAGTGTTCAAAATCACATGAGGTCTAGTGTAGACTTGAGTTTTCCCAAGTAGTGGGAGTTGTCAAAGAGTTTAGAGCCAATTCAGGGAAGGTGGATTCTTAGGTATCTGAGAGGGACCAGCAGTAGGTATTTATGTTATGTAGGGTCAAGCAATTCTCTACATGGGTATGTAGGTTTAGATGTGGCAGGGGACTTGGATGACAAGCGTAGCATCACAAGATATGTGGTGGTTGGTCTTCAAGATTTAGTTTGAAGATGGAGGTGCCTAAGATGATTAGTGGATGTTGCTATATAGGTGTAGCTATTTATCTCTAAGTGGGAGATTGTTAAGTTGTGGTGCTAAAAGCTTCATCAGGATGCTAATTAGGAGGTTGCTAAAGTGTCACAGTAATTGGAGTCGATCAAGACAACTGATGTTAGTTAGGGGTGGACAGGAATTTGCTGACATCAATTAGGGATCGGTCGATGTCGGTCACCTCCAGATAGACAGAGACTAACATCGGTCACCTGTACAGTTCTAGAACTGTGATTTGATGAACTGTTAGTTTAACGAACCAGTTGTTTGCATGTAAAAGACTATTTTTGGTCTTGAGTTATGTGTCTAATTATTTTATGCATGAGATATATATAATAGACTCATGGGATGTATTGTAAAGTGTGCTAGATAGCCATTGTGCTTGTAGAGAGAGCAAGAGTAGCTCCTCCTAGTTCTAAAGGGGTGCTGAGTGTGTATGATCAGGGAGAGTTGCAAGTTGTGCAAGTTCTGGTAGAAGATCCATTGGGGTACTGGTTGAAGAATCATAAGGACTTGGTGAGGCAAGGACAAGGGTTCTTCAGGGTGTAGAGACATCCACATGGTAAGTAAGGTCTGGTGATTTTCAAGTTGTTGCAAGAGTAGGGAGATCTACTTGGAGTACAGTTGTGTACTTGTTGTACTGGTAGCATTGTTACTGACTGGTGGAGGTGAACAACAACTCTGTGTTTGAGTTGATTATTGTGACCATAATTGAGAGAGTGAACTATTGAAGGAGAATTACTGGTGAGCCCTATAAGTGTGGGAGCTCTAGAGGTGTGGGAAGAAGTGTGGCATCTTCTTTATTGTATTTCCTTCTAGATAAGTATTAATACAATTAGGTATAGTCTCTCATATTACGTGTTGTTTCTAAATTTTCTAGTTACTTATTCGTTCTAGTTAAATTCAATGTTTAGTTGCTAATACAAAGGCAATCAAGTGTGCCCTTAGTGGGCAGTAGATCCTGACAAATCATAGACATTTACTTCAACATATTTCCTCTTTCATATGATATTATATGTTAAATAGTTTAAATTATAACTGAAATATGATTCTAAATTGATATAAATTTGAAGTAGATTGATTAGATGAATAATATGGTCTAATTTATACTTTTGATTGAACATATTTATTATTAGAATATTAAATAAACTATACACACTTGAAAGATTAATATTTTGGTCCATAAGTTCCTACTATTAAATTAGTCTCATTCCATATTGCTTGTCATGATAGGTGAATGGATTGATTTATTGATGTCACATTTTTCACGATCAACAAATTTGATGACTCTACTAGGAATTTTATAAATCATTTTATTTTCTCTCTTTATTTTAAAATTAGTCTTACTTTCCCATGACCATTAATGGTCACCCTCGTATCATTTGACCTAAGTTTGATATTGTTGAAGATCAAGTTGATGTATCCTCTAATCTTGTCCAATTTTATTGGTACAATAGACCCCAATAAATTCATCATATCCATATGGTTATTAATTATTAAGAATATGAATCACTTTAAATACACACACACACACACACACACACACACACACACACACACACACACACACACACACACACACACACACACACACACACACACACACACACACATTTTCCCTTCAAACTTAGTTTCATATTTAGAAACAAAATTATCACATTCAGAGAATAAGAGAATGAACCCTGAGTACTAATCCCCTACCTAGAACTTGTTTCCTTTCTAATATTTTACTTTTAATAAATTTTATCTAATTTTCCTTAATAATTATTTAGAATTGGAAGATCTTAGTAATAGTGTATATCATTCCAAATCTTTTAATGGAATAAAAATATTTAAATAGACCCACCTAAATTATTCATGGTCTATATAATGATATAGAATGACCAATTTTTTTTATAATGGAGCTAATTCAAATGCTAAAAATTATAAAATACTAGTAATTACTTGGATTCATGAAAATAAAATAAATATTGGTAATAATTTTGGTAATATTCATCCCTTAAATGACTTAATGTACAAAATTTTATAGAAAATAGCGTTAAATCTTGGGAAGATCATTTGGATGATTTTAAGTTAATTTGTGCAACCCTCAACATAAATAATAATTAGGTTTATCTTAGGGTATTGTAAAAAACATTATAATTTAAATCATACTAGTACATATTTAGTATACCCGCAAAGTTCATCAATACATGGCAATATATAGAATATTGCCTATAACTCTATTTTGGTAAACTTAAATAAGATATATAATTATTCAATGAACTTGTTAATATTTATATTGACCCATGTGAGGATATTTAACTTCTTATTACTATACTTACTAAGTTTCACTAGAAAACACCACATGATGTAATACCATCTAAAAAATTATCAATATTTTATTTTTATAGTGCATTGCATTTAAAATAAAAAATAGATTTTAAATATAAGGACATTAATGAATAAGATACCACACTTACTTTTTTTATTAAGTATAATGATAATATAAAACATATTAGATTTAAATAGTTAGCTTATACTAGTTTAACATCTAACAATTTAGAAATATTGAAATCCATTCATAAGCTCAGTAATGAGTTGGTCACCATCCAGTGACAGTTGAATGATAATGCATCAACATCAATAAAATTTCCCTTTCTTCAAATGGAAAGACTAGATAAAAAGTTCATTATTGTCATTTTTTTGAAATAGACTATGACTCTAATAGATGTATAGTTGTTCATAAGTTTTAACAATTTATCTATGGAAATAATAGTGTTGTTATTGACTTGGATCACAGTATAAACATGTGTGGGTTTGATGATTTTTTAGATGATAATAAAACTACTATTTTTATGATTTTAAAATGAAGAAAAGGTATTTTTATTCTTCCCTAAAGGATAATTCAAATACAACTAATAATCAGTCATTTACTTCAAAACCTTCCTCATAATACAAAGGTAAATGTATTACACAAAATATTACTACTACAGATAATTCTTTTGAAAAATCTCAAAAATCTAACCCTTTACCTACTAGATTTAGTAATACTCAATATCTACCTTATAATTCCAAGAACTATACTCATGTATGTCATCCAAACATTGGTGCTTATAATAATATTGATTATTTGACAACCATTAAAGCTAGGGTTTCCTTTGCTTCAAGATGTTGGTCTATCCAAACAACTTGAAAAGATTGATTATGTTATTAAGTATAAAAATCCAAAGAATGTAACGGGTTTACAAGAAAAAACCAATAATCGTGGAACTAAATTCTATTTCTCTTAGTATAATGATCCTCCCTTAGATTATACTCATCCATTTTATGTATATACTAAATTATTTGATAAGGTTATCCATAATTATTTTCTTGACATAGGAGCTTTTAAGGTTATCCATAACTATTTTTTTGACATAGGAACTTCTAAGAATATCATGGCTAAGTTTATTTTTTATCAAATAGGAATTTATTATGAAACTAAAAATAGGAAACATATTGGTTTTGATAATTTACAAACTAAGAGTTGTATTATGTTTCACGATATTTTTATTAGGATTTCTCAAGATGAAAGAATTAGGTGCATTTCAAATATGCAAGTTTTAATATCACTGTTAAGTATGTTATGATATTAGGTATAGACTGGTCAAAATCAACTAGTGATTTCATAGGTAAGGATACTACTTGGATTCTTATTGGTAATGAAATGTCATTTATACATCTATAAGAATGGGAAATAAATACTATTGAAATAGTATTAAATAATGTTGCATATTTTGAAACTAGAATTGGTACTTATGAGTTTTTAACTCTAGATAAATTTGATTGGTAAAAAATAAAAACTATTTCTATAGAAATGGTCTAGTATTTTCAATTGTATGAATCTTGTTTTCACCATGGTACTAGTTTTTGAAAAGTTTTAATCTCTCCAATAACTAAAATTTTTAGATACATTTGTAAATTATCAATTGAAAACATAAATAACATAATTGAATTTATGGCTCTTTATTTATGTATTAAAAAATCAATAGAGTTGAATATCAAACATTTATATATTTTTGAGATTTTGTATTATTTTTTAGATAAGTAAAATATATAAAAGTAATTAGACTCATCTCCACATGTATACTCTGAAGGTTTGGTAACTTATTGAGGGTTTTGAGACATTTAATAACACATATTATTAGAGAATTTACTTCTCATGTTGATAAGATTGTTTTTTCACTTCTAATCCTAATTTAGGTGATATTAAACTAATTTTAGATTACACTTTATAGAAATTTCTAGATCTAAATTTACTACTCTAAATGATAATTGGTCTACCTTTTACTATGATGTTTTTTATTGGGTAATCATTTAGGTCATGATGGTTATATACTTAATTATGGTGATTACTTACATTTAAGTACTAATAAACTACATATTGGTTTCATCATCTTGGAATAAATGTTTACACTACATGATCAACATAAGCTATTATGAACCAAAAAACATCGAGTACAATCATAGGTGAGACTGATCCCATTAATCTTGAAAATAAATAGAATCATAAATTTATTTATTTAGGTATTCATTGTACTAATGAGGAAAAGGTTAAAATTAATAATTTGTTTAAATAATTTGTAGACATATTTTATTAGTCTTACAAATAGCTAATGAGTTATGATAATGAGATAATGAAACATAGTATATCGATTAAGCCTAGAATTATCCATGTTAGGCATATGTTTTATAGAATTATCTCCTTATTGGAAAATAACATCAATATGGAATCGCATAAGATGTTTGAAAATTGTGTCATTTCACCTACATGATATTCATATTGGGTATCTAACTTAATTCATATTAGAAATAAAAAATGGTGATATTTGTTTTTGTGTCAATTTCATATATTTATATAGAAATGGTAATAAACACAACTTTCTTTTGCCCATTATAGACTATATTTTACACTAGGTTTTAGTGTATAAATTGATGTCACTTCTTGATGTATTTTTATGGTTATAATAATATTTTCATAAATCTAGAATATAGACACAATACTACATTTACTACACATAGAATAACATTTTCCTATTATCTAATGCCCTTTGGTTTAATGTATATAGGTGCCACTTTTAAAACAACTTTGCATGTAGATTTCGAATAACTAATTGGAATTATAATTCAAGTGTACCTAGATGATTTCACTATGCATTTGAAAAATATAAGGAAGCATACTAATCATTTATGTGATATTTTCACTAGATGTAGAAAATATGGTCTTTCTCTAAATCCCAAGAAATTAGTTTTTTGAGTTACTAAAGTTAAATTTTTAGGTCATATCATTTCAAAAGATGGAATTTAAATTTATCTTCAATGTATAAAATCTATATAATATTTACCACCTAATAAATATCAATTTGATCTTAGGTTTTAGTTTAAATTAATTTTAGTGTGTGTTTATTTTTGGTTACACTAACAAATCTAATCCCTTACAACTTCTACTTAATAAAAATCATACTTATTTATGGGATACAAGTTTAGATTCCACATTTACTATAATTAAAAAATTGATTATGAGTGATCATGTACTTTATAAACATGAATTTAAAAGACCATTCATTTTATATGCCAATGAAACTGAACAAGGCATAGGTGTTTTTGTCACACAACCTGATCATGATCATAAAGAAAGACTTATTAGCTACATGAGTTAAGATTTGAAAGACATGGAAATTAGGTATCCTTTAATAGATTATAATTTCATTTATAAATAAATTTGGATATATATTAATGTGAAATAAATTCCTAATTCATTCAAGTGTGACTATTTTGTATTATATGTTAAACTAACCAACCATTTAAGGTAGATTAGAAAAGTTTATTTTCAAAATTCAAGAGTTTGATCTTCAAATTGAAAATTCAAAAACCATTAAAGAGAATGAATTAGATAGAAATTTAACTAAGAATGTGACCCCCAATATAAATATATTTTACAATATTCATGCTAAACCTCATTTCCAAATCATGAAGGTTTCTAATCATTCAAAATAGTTTTAAAAAGGACTTGAGATATATGAATGGGATTGTTTATTTTTGCATGATTATTGGTACCATGACTAAATTTACCATTTATAAAAGTAATCCTCTCCTCATGCATTTGATAAATGACAAAGATGAGAACTTGGGTTATAAGTCTTTAAATTTGTCTTGTTACAAAATTTTATGTTTTATACATATATAGATGGTGTTCTATTACATTGTTTAAACCATGAATAAACTAAAATGGTTCTTAATAGTTTACACAAAGGTAGTTGCAGTGGGCACTATGGAACAAAAACTAATACATATGTAATCATGTTTGCAATATATATGTACCTACATTCTTTTAAGATGCATATAAATTACTAAGGTCATGTATTCCATTTCAGTTTTTCACTAGTAGATATAGGTTTGTAGTGATGCCTTTAAACCTTATCATACTTAAGAAGCCTTTCATTAAATGGAACATTGATTTTATTTTACAAATTCAACTCCATATTCAGTTAGTCATTGATATATTATAACAACTATTGATTTATTTAGTAAATGGTCCAAATATGTATCATTTAGATTTTTTTACTTTTGAGGTAATTTCATTTTTCAAAAAGTAATTATTTTCAAGATTTGGTGTTCTATATGAGATAATATCTAACAAAGGTCCTCAATTCATTTATAATGAATATTTAAATTTATTATGACATTATTCAATCATTTTAAATAACTCTTCAAAGTATTATCCTCAAGGGAATGGATAGGATTAGGCTACTAAATAATAATTTTCATTATGAAAACATTAGTATGTGAAAATAAAATAAATTAGCACATTAAATTTTGAATCTATATTGGCTAATGATACAATGGTGAAAATTTTAATAGGTTATTCTCCATTCATTTTAACTTATGCTTTTAAAGTTACATTGCTAATTGAATTGTAAACTACTTTAGCTACAACAGGCCTTCAATATTTAACTAAAGATGTTAGTGTCATTGAACATATATTTAGTTATATTTAAAATATTAACAAAACTAAAGAAACAAATTTAAAATAAAATAAAATGGGATAAATAAAAATAATGATATTTTTTGATAAGAAAGTTCTCAAAAAAAAAATTCAATGTAGGTGATTTAGTTTTGTATTGGGAGAAATCTCACAAAGAACATGGGAGTCATCATAAGTTTGATTCATTATCACTTGAACCTTAAAAATTAGCTATTTTTATTAGTATAAATTCATTTCACTTACATGTTCTTGATGTAAATTTAATGGGTCAAGCAGTTAATAGTCCTCACTTAAAGCTTTTCTTTAATTAGTTGTCTTATCTCTCTTCACTCATTTATTTGTTTATTTTCTTTCATATTTTATTTTTCAATTTAATTTTTCTACTTCTCTTGTTCTTGTTTCAATTTGTGTCTGGATCTTTAATTGATAATCTACAAGGTTTTCATCATTATGAATAGGAAGGAAATAAGTTTATGGGATACATTGTATCACTTACCAAATATTTTTAATATTCTCTCAAATATTTGATTAATCCTTTATAATCAAACAAGGAATAAAATATTTTTGTTATGAGCATTACTTGTTTTCAAAATCATTATTTTAATGTTGATGCAGTTATTTTCATCAACCCCAAACTTCCATATTTTAATCTTCTTATTATTCATTCCATGTTATTTAAAAAATTCATCCCTTATTTATAATTTTTTTTAAATTGGTTCACGCATAGATAATTAGGAAATGATTAACATAGATTGCACTCTTGAGTTCTAAAATTCACATTTTGATTACAACCCAATTTTATTAATGAAAATAGCTATTAATATATCTCCTATTATAGGTAATTTTATTATCCTCATTAAAATTAATATATTCTTAATTATCATATAAGATGTCTTATTTCATAGAATCTAAAATTTTGGTAGAGGATAACTTGTTTGCATGCACTTGACATTTATATTTTGTGCATATTATTAGATGTGATGTAATTCTATGTTAGTTTATTCCAAACATTTATAACTTCATTTAAGTGAATCAGATGCCACATAGTACTATTGATAATTTTCTCATAAAGATCATTCTCAGAATCTAAAATAATGCAATTTATGTCCTAAAAACTATCTCAAAAGTTATAATTATCAATGGGATAGTAAGATCCATATTGTGGCTTAACTATTATATATTGATAAGCATGTTTCATAGTGTGGATTTTAATTATAATAAAGGAATACTTGATATTTTTGGGAGGTTCTATAATATAGGTAGAGGTTGGTGAGAAATTTCAATAACATAAATAATAGTGTGAATACTCATTTATGCAAGTTTCACATTATAAAACTAAGGTTTACATTTATAATTTACTATGGGATACACTTTTGACTATTATATATCCTTGGAGTTTCTCATTTATATTAACCTAAATGCTATTCATAACATAACTCATATATAGTTTTTAATTTATGACCTAACATTTCATAATATTATAATGGTCATGTTATATGATTGATAAATAACTCATTTTTTATCTTCGAGGCATATTGTTTCAAATGTATTGTAAATAAAGGAATGGATATGGTAAGATTATGGTATACATGAAAATATAGATATTAAAGTTTACTACCTACATTTATTTATCTATTCCTAAAATTAAAGGTGGTTGAGGATATAATATTAGACACATTTATGTTTTGCTAAGATTATTAATGGTGATTAAATAATTATTTAATGGGTTATCTAGAAGATTTGATTGCCTTACAACTTTGGAAGACATATTGGATATAAATACATTAATGTGTGCATTTGGAAACTAGAATACCATAAAAGTGATGATTATTGTCATTCCCTTCTCATTTCATTCAATCTCTTTATGGAAGGTATACCCTAAAGAACTAGTTTTGGAAGGAAAATTGAGGTGATTTGGCTCAAAATCCCCAGCTTCAATGTACTCATACTTCTTAGAAGATATGAAATTAGTTTAATATTATTATTTTTAATGGAATAGGTGCTTATTTTTTAAGAAAATGTGATACTTATTTTTATATTTTTACTTGGTATGCACTATTTTTCTTGACATATACAATCTTCTTATTATTGAAACGGAAAAGATGTTGGTAAAATGGCATGTTTTAGAATATTTTGTTTGTTTTGAAGAAATATTATCATTGAATTAAAATATATTAATGTGCTTTGTTATTTTTTTTCACATGCATGTATTATCCTTATAAACCTATGCATTAATCCAAAGAGTTGGAAGATTTTCATGGAGGTTGTTTTCTTGTATATAAAATGGAATCTTTTGGGTTACATGTTGTCAATAAAGAACATTATGGTTTTATTACATCTTCAAAATGAAATTATATTTTGGGTTTATGCATAAATTGTCTTAATGAAATAAAATCTATATTTGTTATTTACATGATTATTTCTTTACATGTCATAGTCTTTTCTTTTGAAAATGTTGGTAGAATTCACAATATTTTTTAAGTTTTTTATTATGTGTAGATATAACCTCAACTTGTGTAAATGTTATGGTAATGAAGGTGCATTTTGGGTTTATTGTGTTTCACTCATGATTTTCATAGAATATTTGGCTCTTATAGGTATTTAGTTTTATATAGTATAATGATTGACAAAATTTATCTTTGTCATAAATAGGTGAATGCTAGTAATGGTTTTTTATTAGTGAATGTTTAAGTTTCTTGAAACTTTAAAATTGAGTTTCATTCATGAGAACTATCATTGTTTGGTTCAAAAGATTTAGATAATTACTATTTCTTCTCCTTTGTTAATTATTGTGCATGTCATTTAGAAAGTTTATCAAAGTAAATGATTTAGAAATAAGTTTTGAAATAATTAAAGTCTTTTTCCTTTAATCCCTTCATTTTATTTTTGTACCTGCATAAAAATTTAATTTTTTTTTAGTTTTGAATACAACATGAAATGGTTATTTTTAGGATATGCTCATTACATTTGAATAATTATAAAATTATATTTTATTCTTAGATTAATATAATTTTTGAGTATCTCTTGCATGATTGATATTTTTTTTAAATAAATTTTCAAAATGGCTATATTAGATAGTTTTATTGACCAAGGTAATTTACTTGTACATTTTCTATTTGGTTAAATCCACTTGAAGTCTTTATATGATAGTTAAATTCATCTTTTCATATACAAGAAAGGTTTTATGTGTGTTAAATTATGTGTTTGTTAGCTCTTGGCAAATTTTATGGATATTCAAGATAAACCTTATGATAGAATTTTATTTTGGCTTGTTGTAAAAAAGGGTTTCATTTAAATAATTAATTTAGTCATAGAAAAGATATAATGAGTACTTAGTTTATTATTTTACTAACAATTCATGTTTGAAATCTGCACTTAGTGTTTTGGTATTTCATTCAAAGACTTGAGATACTATTATGGTATTTCACTCAAAGGTATTATTGGTATTTGAATAATAAATTCAATTAATTTAAATTAGTTTTAATTATTAAAATATGAAAAGTAAAAAATTAATTGGAAATTTAAAGTAAACAAAATATCATTATAAATTTATTTTTTAATATAAAACATCTAAAAAATATTTTTATTGAGATAATTTATTTGGGCAACTTTGAGTGCATAATGGAATTTGAAATGACATATTGATAAGGGGTTATTATTTGATTTTTATTAAACTATATAACCATGTTAGGTTTTGATCTACACTCAATGAAATTTGATAGAAATGTTTGGGACATAAGTAATTTACAATAATGTAGTGGTACTCCTTCAAGGAGTAGTCAGCATGGTAGTTATTTTTGGGGCTATAGGGATGCCAATACCTTATTCTACCCTTTTAACCATGAAAACCATGATTTAATCCATTTTTATTTGAATGATATAGATTTTTGGAGTTTATTTGATAATATACCATCTTCCTCTTTTAATACATAAGGTATAATTTTTCATATAGGTTTTATATATGCCACTAGGTGATGTTGTATATTTAGATAAAATACACAAAGTGAATACTATCAACATATGCATATAATCCTTGATTTTTATACCTAAAACCAATAATGTGTTCAATTAAGATGAGCTATTTCATGAGCTTAAACCCAATCACATGAATCATATTCCTCATCTAGCTATTATTCCTGGGCTTTTCTAATATACCCCTGATAAATTTGCATCAACGAATAATAAATGTTTTGGTAGTCCTACATCCCAACCCTTGGTCACTTAAATGCTGAATAAATATAATATCAAAATAAATTATGATTATTGAATAACCAATATAGTTGAATTTCTAATTCACCACTAAAATAAACAAAATAGCAAAAAAATAAGGGAAACCTTTTAATAGATTTAGTTTTTGAGAATGATTCTAATTGACAATGTTTTTTGTATAATGATTTTAATTTATGTGGTTCTAATGTTTATTAATACTAGTTTCCTAAAGCATTTTATCAGACTATTAATTTTAGTCTTTCACTCCTTTGATAGTTGATTTAAATATTTTAAATTTTGAAAGCATGCTTTTTTATAGTGATGGTTTCAATATGTTTTGTAGTAGTATTTTGATATTCATATCATTTTACTTACTTGAAATCTTGATCATGATGTTATTTAAATGATGTTATGTTTCCTTATGGATTATGATGTTTATGAGTGGTTTAAATTTTAACATAGTATTATTGATCATTTGATTATATTATGGGGTCCCCCCAAAGTAGTCTCCCTTGCAAGTTAAAAGACAAAAGCATCCCCATATGATCTTCCCTAGTGAAGCTACTAAATTACTCAGGAACTGAATTTGGTTAAAGGTTTCTAAGGTAAAATAGATCATCTCCGTGAAGATTCTTGAAGATGTTGAAGACCTATCAAAGGTAATTTACTGCTAAGTCTCTTTGTAGTTTCTTATTTTTTTGGTTCTTAGTTTAATCCTATAGTTTTTTACTATTTTTGTTACTCAAACTTGATCTGTCCTATTTAAAATTTTTGTACAACACTTTGGTGGTTCCAAGATCCTTGTAAAACCTAGTTTTTTACCTTATCAAATAAAAATCATTTCATTATATTTTCATGTAAATAATTTATTAATGTTGTAACTTATGAGGGGCCCCACCCATTAGAATTTATTATGTTGATATATATTAAAAATTTATTATCTATTTTATTAATATTATCGATAAATTTAAAATGGTTTACTTTTAATTATGCATGACTTTGATAATGGATTTTATTATTTACTATTTTTAGTAGCATGCTCAATTTTGACTGTGAAAGTTTCAGTATGTATTAATTAGTATTGTGATATTCAAATAATTTACTTGATTGGAATCTAGATCATGATTTTATTTAGATGATGTTATGCTACCTCGTGGATTATTATGTTTTTGAGTGATTTAAATATTTAAAATAGTTTTATTGATAATTATATTATATTTTCATTGAAATAATTTATTGTTATTGTTATCAAATTATGAGGGGCCCAACTTATTAGATATTCTTATTTAATTATTTTTAATTAGATATGGGTAAAAGATGAGGGTTTTATATACGTCCCAAAACCAAGGATCGGTTTTTTATAGCATGTCTCACAACCTTTATAATGACATAATGAGGATTTTATTAAGAATGGGTCTAACATAGTATACTATAGATCAAAACAAAGCACATAAATGAAACTAAGATAAACCTCTTCCAACCTCAAATTTAAAATAACAACAAATAATCAACAATCAAGCAAAGTGCACAAATAACTCTCAAATGAACTAAAGAGGTTAGGTAAAGATGAAGTGCAAAGGATTTTTGATAATTCCGTAACCTAAACAAAGGGGCATAACAATAAAGATTTAGTATATAATGCAACCAAGATATATAAACATACATACTAGTGGATAAAATAGGGAAGACTAGTTACAAGTGAAACTCCCATAGAGGCTCCTTAAGATACCCAATTGAATTTACTTTTGACCAAGTGTATAATCCTCAAGGACAACATAGATATTCTCATATTCTCCATTCAAATAATACTTAGGTATAGCCTAAAAAATAACTTATTGACTCAGGAAAAGTTTACACATTTATAAACCACTACAGAACCAACTTGAAACTAATTTGGGATAATCCTAAAATGAAGGGAAACTATCCTCAAAGGATTCAATAAGATCCTTCATTAGATTGGGAAAAACTTGAAACATAAATTTCAATCCATCATAAAACTCCCTCACCTCCACATCATCCCCCATGAACCATGAAATAGACCTATATCACCAAATAAACAAATATTCACGACATAGAACCTAAAAAATAGAATATTCCACATGGAGAAAGAAAATATATTTCATGGGATTTTCTCACCTAATCAGATTTTCAAAAAATGCAAAGATAACAAAAATATAATTAGTATCCCAATATCCCATACAAGAGGGGGGAATAATTCTAGGATCCATAAAAAGGTTTAAATCAATGGCCCATAGGGAAAGACATATTCAAAATAAGAAAAACAAAAAATAATAGAATAATCAACCTCACCCATGGAGTACACTTCCCTCAAGATGAACCTAATTCCTTGAGTGATATTCAAGAAACTTTTATAATGAGGATTATTTTTAAACAACTTATCAACCCTCTCAATGATAAGATTCTACATGTGGGTTGTAGGACACCCTTGAAATTTATGCCTAGTTTGTGGTAAAAACTTTCTCTATCTTCCCTTCCCAAAAGGACTTTTAAAACATCTACCTGTTAGACTTAGGACATTCATCATAACCTGCATATCTAGCTAGGGCCAACTATAATTACTTAGGTCCATGCAAGCTCTAAGAATAAAATATTCAACATGAATCATATCTGATCATCTCAAAACATCAAAATAACAAAAAAAATTATATGCCAATCTAACATAAATAACCCATCAATCTATCATTTTTCCAAGAACAACACAAATCCAGTGGATCCATCACTTGGAGTTCATAAAAATTTCAATCTATTTTTTTCACACACAAGCATTTAAAATTCACTAGAGTCAATGCTCATCAATATTATCACTCTTTATATATTATTTTGTTGGTCTATATTATAAATGTATTCTTGATTCTATCAACTTTTTAAATAAATTTATAATGGTTATAATGCTACATTATGATTTAAAGTTAAAACATTTAATTATAAAGTGATTAACTTAATACTAAAGTTAACTAGACTTTATAACATTAAATAATTAAAGGTTAGTTATAGCTTTAAAACATAATGAAATCTTATGAAGATACTTTAAAATAATGACTCAAAGGAGAACAAAAGGAGGAAAAAAACACATGTATATATAGACACTATTTTCTATTTATATAGCACCTCAGTCTTTTACACATGGAAAATACATATCATGGATGTGCCTTAAGCTTTTAGACCTTTCCCATACCAAAAATATCACACACACTATATTTATGTGCCTAATTGCTTATCTCTTAATCTGAATAATTTTATTATGATGACACAAGCCTTTTAACTTACCCATAATGTTATAAACCTTCTTATCTTCAATCTCTAAAATTTTTGGACCTATGAATATTTTTTAGCTACCCAAACACTTGTGTCCCATTAATATGCCTGCATTGATGTAAGTGTTATATCCTAATGTAAGTGTCTAGTTTCTTAAATTCATCTAGTTTACAAAAGAAACATATTCATATAGCTGGCCTAAGTGCTTTAATGTGTGATATTATCTAAAGGAATTGGTATAAATACTATATTAACCCTCATTCATTCCTCACCAAGAGAAAACCTATAAAATACCAAGGAAACTTATAAAAACTAATCAATCAAGCACTCAACTAATCAAAGCTTCCATATTTTCTCTTAAGTCCATACCAGTCACAATGATATAATATATATAGATTTAAAATAATGAAGGATTATCCCAAGAGACATATTTGTAAGTTACAAGATAGGTTATTGTTGTTCTTAATTATCACACATGACATGATTCACACACAATCTAGCATGTACGAGGGAAATACATAAGTTTGAGGCCCTCTTAAAAGTGTTGGCTATGTAGGTAGTGATCATTAATAAAGGGGTATTTGGGGTAGCTTGACACTATATTCCATATAACCCATTTTATCCATAGCCACTATGAATATGAAGAAATAATGTTTTGTTATTTGACAAGGAGTAATAGTCCATGACCCAAATCTAAACAAAATAGAGGGAAGGTGACATATAACCCATAATCATTCATGTGGTTACATTCAATAATAATAATTATTCCATATTTGATTTCTACATAAAAATTAGATAGTATCATTGATGCAATTGCACCAAGTTGATGTAAGTGCCCATGGTTAAAGAGGTATAATTTCTAGAATCGGGTGACTGATCTAGAATCTAGATCTAGTCTAGTTTCTACCTATTTTAGATCTAGATATATTTTAATATCAGAAATAGATAATTATATTGTTTTCATTATCATTAAAATATCTATCATAGATATACTTTTATCTTTAGCATCTCATCATAATAAATTTAGTATATGTTTTTTTCATTTTCACTAGTCTACCATACTTTTAATCTAGGAAATATCTACCTATTTAACCATGTATTACCCACATCTACATTTTAGGGTTAAACATTTGGTTAACCTAATTCATTAGAATGCCAAAAAATATAATTCCTAGGGTTTTTAACTAGCTAGGGTTTTAGTTCATTATTCAAAATTTGTACATTTTCATTTCTAAGTAATGGAAAATAGTACTAAAAACATGATTTCAAATGGAAGATACATAAGCATTGATATCTCATCTCAATAATAATAAGGGATTAATGGGTGAAATTTTGTATATTATAATAGATTAAGTTATTAAGAATGATAAGGATAAGGATTCCTCACATAGTGATGGTGACTCTTTAGAAGGTATTATAACTTATTTCTTACATCAATCTACATAATCGAGTGGAGGCATCAAGTTTTCAACCTTGATTTTTGAAACTAATATTTTTACATATTAATGGTAATCATAACTATTTTAACTCAAATAATAGTGTCAATGCCTATATACACCTAGCCTATGGATACACCTCCTTTGGTGACTTATCAAATATCCAACCTAAAATGCCAAGAGGTAAAATCTCTTGTCAAAAATATAAAAAAAATTCAAACTAGGATTAAAAATATTGAATAAATTTATATGAAATATCCCTATGCTATTGATTCATAATAGGTGTGGTATAACCCTCTTTCCCCAAACATATCTTTTCACCCCTTGCCAACTAGTTTTTTTGCAACTAAATTCACATTTTATGATTATAAGGGTGATCTTGAATATGATCATTTATATTTTTATGTGGCATGCATTTATTATGCCTCCAATGATAATATTTTGAACAAATTATTTAAAATGAACTTAAAATACTATGATTTAATGTATATTATTTACCAACTCAATTAGTAAATTCCTTCAAACCCATTATGGATGATTATTTATCAAATGTATATATTAACATTACAAAAAAGATTTCCTATGCCCAAATTGCAAATATCAAATAATGAACCAATGAACCTATTAATCGGTATGTCTTGAGGTACAATACAATGTTGGATAAAATTAAACATTTTGTGTAAAATAAATATATTCAAAATATTTTCAAGAAAATTTTGATTACTCCTTTACATGAGTCCATTCTATTCAAAAATTACAAATATTTCAATGACTTATGCCACATTGTTCATGATCATGAAATTAAACTTAACTCACTAAACAAACTTAAGTATGTAGAAAACACAATAACTACATCTACATCAAATACCAAGTTTAATATCAAACCAAGTTATAAGGTAAAACATATTGAGCATCCCATATTAAATCTATATACTAAACATAAAATATACCTACTATTATAAAATCATTTTATCCAATAGAAATTAGATTTTGAGAAAAAGTCCTTTAGTGCAAATTTTATAAAATATAGAGCACAAATTGATGTGTCTAAAATACAAAATTTTAGTGCCCTCTAATTCCTGGGTATAAGAACTAGGAAAGTGTTGTTGAAATCTTGGATCATGGATTATTATGTTGATATATATTAAAACTTTATTATCCATTTTATTAACATTATTGATAAATTTCAAATGGTTTACTTTTAATTATGCACAACTTTGATAATGGATACAGTTTTGACTATTATATATCTTTGGAGTTTCTCATTTATATTGACCTAAGGGTTATTCATAACATAACTCATAAATAATTTCTATTTTATGACCTGTCTTTTCATAATATTATAATGGTCATGTTATACGATTGACAAATAACTCATTTTTTATCTTTGAGCAATGTTGTTTCGAATGTATTGTAAATAAAGGAATGGATATGGTAAGATTATGGTATACATCAAAATATAGATCTTAGAGTTTACTACCTACATTTATTTATCTATTCCTAAAAGGAAAGGTGGTTGAGGATATAATATTAGAGACATGTATGGTTTGTTAAGATTATTAATGGTGATTAAATAATTATTTATTGGGTTATCTAGAAGATTTTCTTGCCTTAAAAATTTGGAAGACATATTGGATATAAATACATTACTGTGTGCTTTTGGAAACTAGACTACCATAAAAGTGATGATTATTGTCATTCCCTTCTCATTTCATTCAATCTCTTTATGGAAGGTAGACCCTAAAGAACCAGTTTTGGAAGGAAAATTGAGGTGATTTGGCTCAAAATCCCCAGCTTAAGTGTACTAATACTTCTTAGAAGATATGAAATTAGTTTAATGTTATTATTTTTAATGGAATAGGTGCTTAATTTTAAAGAAAATGTGATACTTATTTTTATTTTTTTTACTAGGTATGCACTATTTTTCTTGACATATACAGCCTTCTTATTATTGAAATGGATAAGATGTTCATAAAATGGAATGTTTTAGAATATTTTGTTTGTTTTGAAGAAATATTATCATTGAATTCAAATATATTAATGTGCTTTGTTTTTTTTTTCACATGCATGCATTATCCTTATAAACCTATGCATTAATCCAAAGAGTTGGAAGATTTTTATGGAGGTTGTTTTCTTGTAAATAAAATGGAATGTTTTGGGTTACATGTTGTCAATAAAGAACATTATGGTTTTATTGCATCTTCAAAATGAAATTATATTTTGGGTTTATGCATAAATTGTCTTAATGAAATAAAATATATATTTGTTATTTACATGCTTATTTCTTTACATGTCATAGTCTTTTCTTTTGAAAATGTTGGTAGAATTCACAATATTTTTTAAGGTTTTTATTACGTATAGATACAACCTCAACTTGTGTAAAATTTATTGTAATTTAGGTGCATTTTGGGTTTATTGTGTTTCACTCATGGTTTTCATGAAATATTTGGCTCTTATAGGTATTCAGTTTTATATAGTATAATGATTGACAAAATTTATCTTTGTCATAGATAGGTGAATGCTAGTAATGGTTTTTTATTAGTGAATGCTTAAGTTTCTTGAAACTTTGAAATTGAGTTTCATTCATGAGAACTATCATTGTTTCGTTCAAAAGATTTAGATATTTACTATTTCTTCTCCTTTGTTAATTATTGTGCATGTCATTTAGAAAGTTTATCAAAGTAAATGATTTAGAAATAAGTTTTGAAATAATTAAAGTCTTTTTCCTTTAATCCCTTCATTTTGTTTTTGTACCTGCATAATTTTATTTTTTTTAGTTTCGAATACAACATGAAATGGTTATTTTTAGGATATGCTCATTACATTTGAATAATTATAAAATTAGATTTTATTCTTAGATTAATCTAACTTTTGAGTATCTCTTGCATGATTGATGGTTTTGTAAAACAAATTTTCAAAACAGCTATATTAGATAGTTTTATTGACCAAGGTAATTTACTTGTACATTTTCTATTTGGTTAAATCCACTTGAAGTCTTTATATGATAGTTAAATTCATCTTTTATTATACTAGAAAGGTTTTATGTGTGTGAAATTATGTGTTTGTTAGCTCTTGGAAAATATTATGGATATTCAAGATAAACCTTATGATAGAATTTTATTTTGGCTTTTTGTAAGAAATGTTTCATTTAAATAATTAATTTAGTCATAGAGAAGATATAATGTGTACTTAGTTTATTATTTTACTAGCAATTCATGTTTGAAATCTGCACTTAGTGTTTTGGTATTTCATTCAAAGACTTGAGATACTATTTTAGTATTTCACTCAAAGGTCTTATTGGTATTTGAATAATAAATTCAATTAAATTGAATTAGTTTTAATTATTAAAATATGAAAAGCAAAAAATTAATTGGAAATTTAAAGTAAACAAAATATCATTGTAAATTTATTTTTTAATATAAAACATCTAAAAAATATTTTTATTGAGATAATTTATTTGGGTGACTTTGAGTGCATAATGGAATTTGAAATGAAATATTAACAAGGGGTTATTATTTGATATTTTTTCAACTATATAACCATGTTAGGTTTTGATCTACACTCAATTAAATTTTATAGAAATGTTTGGGACATAAGCAATTTACAATAATGTAGTGGTACTCCTTCAAGGAGTAGTCACCATGGTAGGTATTTTTGGAGCTATAAGGATGTCAATACCTTCTTCTACCCTTTTAACCATGGAAACCATGATTTAATCCATTTGTATCTGAATGATATAATTTTTTAGAGTTTATTCGATAATATACCATCTTCCTCTTTTAATACATAAGGCATAATTTTTCATATAGGTTTGATATGCGCCACTAGGTGATGTTGTATATTTAGATAAAATACACAAAGTGAATCATATCAACATATGCATATAATCATTGATTTTTTCACCTAATACTGATAATGTGTTCAATTAAGATGAGTTATTTCATGAGCTTAAACCCAATCACATGAATCCTCTTCCTCATCTAGCTATTATTCCTAGGCTTTTCTAATATACCCCTGATAAATTTGCATCAACGAATAATAAATGTTTTGGTAGTCCTACATCCCAACCCATGGTCACTTAGATGATGAATAAATATAATATCAAAATAAATTATGATTATTGAATAACCAATATAGTTGAGTTTCCTAATTCATCACTAAAATACACAAAATATCAAAAAAATAAGGGAGACCATTTGATAGATTTAGTTTTTGAGGTTGATTCTAATTGAAAATATTTTTTGTATACTGATTATAATTTATGTGGTTCTAATGTTGATTAATACTAGTTTCCTAAAGCATTTTATTAGACTATTACTTTTAGTCTTTTTTCACTCCTTTGATAGTTGATTTAAATATTTTCAATTTTGAAAGCATGCTTAATTTTTATAGTGATGGTTTCAATATGTCTTGTAGTAGTAAATTTATATTCATATCATTTTACTTACTTCAAATCTTGATCATGATGTTATTTAAATGATGTTATGTTTCCTTATGGATTATGATGTTTATGAGGGGTTTAAATATTTAGCATAGTATTATTGATCATTTGATTATATTATGGGGTCCCCCCAAAGTAGTCTCCCTTGCAAGTTAAAAGACAAAAGCATCTAAGGTAAAAGTGAAGATACTAAATTACTCAGGAAATGAATTTGGATAAAGGTTTCTAAGGTAAAATAGATCATCTCAATGAAGATTCTTGAAGATGTTGAAGACCCATCAGAGGTAATTTACTGTTAAGTCTCTTTGTAGTTTCTTGTTTTTTTGGTTCTCAATTTAATCCTATAATTTTTTACTATTTTGGTTACTCGAACTTGATGTGTCCTATTTAAACTTTCTATACTACACTTTGGTGGTTCCAAGATCCTTGTAAAACCTAGTTTTTTACCTTATCAAATAAAAAATCATTTGATTATATTTTCATGTAAATAATTTATTTGTGTTGTAACTTATGAGGGGCCCCACCCATTATAATTTATTATGTTGATATATATTACAAATTTATTATCTATTTTATTAACATTATCATTAAATTTCAAATGGTTTTAATGTTAAACTATGACCTAAGTCTAAAAAAATCATTTATAAAGTGATCAAATTTATCTTAAAGTTAATTAAATGTTATAACATTAACTAGCTAAATTTAATTTATAACTTCAAAAAATAACCACCTCTTATGAAGGATCTTTAAAATCACTCAAAGGAGAACAAAAAGAGGAAAAAAACACATAGGAATTAAGAGCTTTCAATTTCAACCTTCCACATCATTCATATTTGTTGTGCAAACATATCTAAAATCAATCATCACTTATCTATAGATCGATGACATTTTTTCTAATGACGAATTTTTCTACTTGAAAAATGAAAGTATATGTATGTTTTCTTGAATGATTTATAATGGATTACCATGGTTTTTAGGTATTAATTCATTAAATTATAGAATTTATTATGTCATATTTGTAGAAACCATTGTAATATATATGAATAAAGATGAACACTTCATATTTTATAACATATTGTTTATATTTCATGATTATATAGTGATTGATCAGTTGATGATATGATTTTGATCAGTTATATATAATTTATCTCTCAATACATTTCTATATTTAAAATTTTCTTGAGTCAAATCTTTTTATTAAATATTTAAATATAATTTTCTATTATTTTATTTGTCTCTTTTTGTAATTATATAAAATATCATTTTTCTTGTAATGAGTGTCACTCTAGACCACCTCATGCTTAAATTAGCCATAAAACTATTTTAGGGTCTCTCTTAGTCACTTTCTATGTTTTGTAAGATTCCAACCCATTCCTAGATATACCAAAAGTAACATTGAGCCTTCAAGTAGGTATCTAAGTCCCTTTTTCACCCATTCCTACCACCTTGACATTAGTGCATTTCTTTAGACTATAGTGTACTATGTTATTGTCAAAGGAGTATCATTACCATCCCTTACTCTTTTCACCCCCAACATATATATTTTCATTTCTCAAAGAAACTTAGGGTTAGCCTAGACCCATTTCATGTCTTGACAAGCACCAAGATGCTATATATAGAAAAATCTCATTCATTTATTCCTTAGATGAAAATTATATGAAAATACTCATAATAAAACTTATAAATAGTTGTGCAAATCAAGGTCATTGATACATATTCTACCCTACGTATTCATACACCCATCTATAGTATCACAAAGCTTAGATTAATATGATTTCTAGTCTCAAGTCACACTCAAAGAACTCAAATTGGAACTCTTACTATCATTCACCAATACTTAGATTGAGAGAATTACATTATGCTTAACCCCTTTAAAGGTAATGGTATGTAGGAAACACTCAACACATGGGGTGTTGAGATCACATCCAACCTACCACACTAATGACTCTCTCTTTTACTTGTGCTCCTCAAATACCCTAATAAACATCAAGGCTTATGATTTCACATTAAAATCAATCAAAATAGGGAATAGGCAATGATCTAGCATCCAGTCATATAATCATAGGCTTCTTTAAACTAGGTGAATGTCCACTTAGAAATTCACTATCTTTAATACACAAGGACATTAACATAGCATAAAGGACACTATAATGGTGTGATATTAACTATAAGATCATGTTACTATCTAAGAGGGTTTTCAACACCTATTTCCTATTTATGACATCTTGAATTATTCCTACACTAGTTTACAGCATGGCACATGTCTATCTTAGTCAGTTTTCTAGCTAAGTACACCTTTTTTAGTTTATTGTTATTTATAAAATAATCAGATAAATCAATTATTTTACAAATCAATGTTTTTTAATATTTTTATATTTATTCCTTTATTTATTATTACATCATGTTAACAACTTAAGTTTTTGCATTCTATAACTCCCTAAAAAGTAAAATCATTCAGTGAACCTAACTTAATTTAAATAGTGACTAAACCCTAGCTTTAAATGCTCTTAGGGTTTATACCCTTCTATTTTATATGCTTAGTAATTAATTTTAAAATTTTAAATCTAATTTTTTATCTTATTTTTACAATCTTTCATGGATTTAGTTCCTTAAATATTTCAAAATATGTAACCTTTTATTTTCTTATGTTTCAACCGAAAATTATAGAATTTGATAATTGATTCAATGAGATTGATAAGAGACAATTAATTTTTTTTATTTCTAAGCATTCAGATATGTAATATGACATTTTTTGTATTATTCAATAATATCTTTAAAATTCCATTATGGGTCAATCCTCTAACTCCACAAATGTTAATATTGTTACACCTACTATGGGGGAAACATAGACTCTATAACAGCTTGTTATGACTAGCCAAATATCACCAATAAAAGAACATTTTATAGATAGTACACATCCCTACTCTTTATATGTTTAATACCTTATGTAAGAGACATATTCTATATAAGCCAAGGTGCTACATCTTCAAGAAGGTGCTACTAGACCATCTCATGCCTTGGACTCTCATATATTCCTACATACACCATTAATATGACATATCAAAACAACTATTTTTCCATCTAGATTTGTGGCACCCAAGCTTACTCTGTATGATGGTAATAAAAACCCATAACATGATTTACATGTTTTTCATGTATCATGTTTGGATAATGTGTCTAAAGATTGGATCTTAACTATGTTGTTTCCTCATAGTTTAAAGGACTATATATTACAATGGTTATATTATCTCCCTAATCAATCCATAACAACATTTAATCCATTTAAAGATATGTTTTGGCACATTTTCCAATCAACATTAATGAAAAGGTTTCCTATACTCAAGTTTCTTAACTAAAGTAAAAAATCTAATGAACCAATCACTAAATATGTCTTGTGATATAAAACTATATTAGCAAAGATGTCTAACCCTATGATAGATAGATAATTCTAGGACATATCAAGAAAATTTTATTATTATCATTGCATGAAGCTATATTATTCAAAAAATTTCCATCATTCACATGTATTATATCATACATTTAAAGAATGGGAAGTTAATATTCTCTCCATGGGCAAGTGAAAGTACACAACTAGAACATATTTAGCTAATAATATTTCTAATAAGAGCATATATAATGTGAGGCCCACTAAAAATTAGAAAGGTCAAAAGATAATAGCTAATGCATCCTTAGAGCCAACTTCTCGCATGGTTTGATTAGCTTGTTTAAGGAGAGATTTCATGAAACTTACTAAATCACCAACATGTGTTCTTTATTAACTCTTAAAATTCAACATCCTATCCTTCTCTCCCATCAAAGAGGATAATATGACTAGGCTTCTTCTAAATAATTATGATCCCATTTCATTTTTTGATTATCACAAGGCCCCTATCTATACTATAAATAGATTCATTAGCTTATAATATAAGATATAAGACTTGATAGATGATAATATAACTGATGTGAACACTCATACATAGGCACCTAGAGCACAACTAATAGATTAAAAAACAATGAAAATATTCTTAGATCCATTTCCAAAGCATATGACTAATGATATAGTAGGTACTTCTAATGTTAATAATACTTATTAGGTAGATTCACCACCAACATCTTATCATACTCATATGATGGATAGACCCTCTAAATAATATCATTAATGTGTATCATACTAAACTTCCATCTATACCTCTTATCAATTTCTTAGAGAATGAGATCATCAATGATGATTCATATTTATATGCACTCTTTATACAAGCTTATATTTATCATAACATTATTAAGAGTATCATGGTTGATAATGGGCCAAGCATAAATATGTTTTATATTAAACTTTTACAACACTTGGGTTACTCATATCAATATATTTATCTAATAGACACAATTATTTGTGGATTTAGTGGCCATGTCTAAAGATCCATTGGGGAGATCATACTTCCATTACAAGTAGGGGCTACACATGTGGCCACCATATTTTTAGTTATATGTAGTGTTGATACATTTGATATGTTATAAACTAGGTGTTAGATATAATATCTTTGATCCATTCAACTCATTATACACATATGTCTTAAATATATACATGATAGTCAAGTGGTTATAATTGGGGGTCTTCTATATGAGTATATTTTACCTATTAAATAACTAATTTCACAACATCCACTACTCACAAATCCACACATAACTTCCATTAGCATACCTATGATATTAATTGAGCCACAAGTGCACATAAGATATACTCCTATAGCATTACCAAGTACACATAATCTCCCATAGAAACCTCTATTAGAGATACCCATACATCAAATACATATTATGGATTATATAAAGCCTATATCTACCACATTACCATCTAGATCAATGTTAAAACATAGAGAACCTATGCTAGTCACAACTTATTCTACCAAATGGGTCCTTAAGAACCCCACATTTTATAGGCATGTTAAATCGACTCTATAGATTCATATCCCCACTCTATAGGTAAATTTAGCTATATATTAATCAATACATCCAATTCATATATATCAAATACCTCATCACAAAATATGTGTGGTTACTCTTCCTTTATTTGATATAGGACACCTTGATAGTGAGTTTATTTCAAGATTCGTCGACTAGTATGTTCATCTCTGCTTGTACATATTTTCATTTTCATATTGATTTTACATAAATTATACTAAAAAAATATAAAACCATTAAAATATTACTTAGAAAATACAAATATCTTATTATATGGATTTCCATGTTTACATTCCTTCTACTTTCTAGATACTACATATATTATCTATGTTAGTATAGTCATTTTTATCATACATAATTGCTTCACTTATTCCTTTGAGTATTTATAGATTATTACAAGATTTAGGTCCTCCACATAGATATAGATTTGCATCTATTCACCCATCGGGGGAACATACATAGATACATAGATTCAACATTAATACATTTACTAGTTGGGGACATTATGCTACACATATTCCAATTTTTCAAGTTATATAATTCTATACTACATTAAGTTTTTTATGACTACTAATACTATAGACTCAAATTATGCACATATTTAATTTTATAGGATTTGTACCACATGTTCATGCATAATTTCATTTATAGCTTTCCTAGTTTAGATTTGATTGTGTCAGTTTGCCTCTACATCTACTCGAGGGCATTTGAATATGTCATTTTTCTATGGCTCTAAGCCAATTCCTTTCATTATTGTATGATTTAGACATATGAGCATGTCCTTGTGTGTGATTATTGATTGGTTATGCATAAATTTGAACATGTATTTTCCTATGGATATAAGCTAACTAAGATTTTTCTTTGAGTATGTGGACATTTGAACATGTCTTTGTATGTATTAATTTCATCGACTTAGTGATATTTGCCCATGTCCCTTATATTGTGGACCTTTTCCCACTTTTTGTATCTCATGTGTTTATATATATTATTATATGTATGCATCATGAACAAGACACTTGTCTCTTAATTATTGCTTTCACACTTAGTTTTTAATGCCATGAGAGATCCCATGCATTTCCCCTTCCTTCTTGGGTTCCTTGATGGACATCATGCCCACCCTAAATAGTTTACATAGATTACACTCAGATTTGTTGTTCATGGATATGCTTAAATTTTTATATCCATATTGATAACCTTGTGAATGATATATCTAGCATACATTATACTTTTTCAAATTATGCTCAATCTATTTATTTTTTGATGTCATGTATACATATTATATTGGTTTATCATGTAGATATCATATATTCTCAACCTAACACATATGATGTATAGATTTTATTTTAAGGAATGTTATTTTAGAGGTTTAAAAACTCACCTTAAAAGAGGTTAAATTTTTAGGGGTTTTTCATAGAGATCAGTTCATCCTAATGCACTTAAGAACATAATTTTTAACATGTAGATAGATTATAGAGCTTAAACTCAAGAAAATATAGTGAAAAAATTTCACACCTAAATTAGTCTAAGTTTTGCATAGAAATGACACATTTTGTCAATAGTGAAACCTAAATGACACTAACACAATACTCTATTGATTAGGGGACTTTGATACTATCTAGAAACCCTAGAAAAATTGGAATTATCAAAAAGGTATAATAGGTACAATCTAGGTTTGCATAGTTTTAATCATATACTATTAGATATGACTAGTATATACTCCATTTCTATGTAGAATTACATATATTTACCTAGATTAGGGGAATAATGAATGTTTTGATCACTCCTATTTCAATTTTAGATATTCAAAGACATAAATTACTATAACTAAATCTAAAATCCATGTGCATAGATATCAGGATTGGGGGCACATGCCTAGCACATTATTTTTGTAAGCTCAATTTTGTACTAATGGAATGGAAAATCCATGTCATTGTTGAATTTATATACTAAAACCATAATTTACACTAGATTTTCACTAGATTTACACTAGATTGATGCCTCATTCTATGTACAGTGGTTGCAATTCTTGAGTGGCCTAGAGGTATTTTACATTAAGAGTTTCTGAGTGGCCACTAAGATATTTTATGTTCATATTTACTGAGTGTCCTAGATCCATATTTTACATATTCTTTACATCTATTTATATTTAAAATTATAATATCGAACAAGGGTAAACAATCATAGAGTCAAAGCTGACATGAGTTCTTGAGCCATCTACATAAGAGGGTTAGACAAGTCATAAGTCTAATCTAAGCTATTCATAGATTATGATCCACCAAATAGGGGTAGGCAATTATAAATTAAATGACAAATTTAATTATTGCTCCACCCACACATGGGGATTGAGAAAGACATTATCTCAATCCAAGTTATTCACTATTTGATCACCATATACATGCACACATAGGATGTCACTAGGTTTTTCCATTGGTTTATGTAACTATTATTGTGTATTCATTCCTTTTCTCTCTCTCATATCTTTATTTAGTTTTATATTTGATTTTGATTCTTCTTAAGTAATGAATAATTCATTCATGTTTAATTTTTAAGACATGTAATGGAGCACATTCCATAAACTCAGACCTAGAATCATGGGATTTTCATTACAGGTAAGTCCAGGTATCTTTATTATTTCTTTATTCTAGTTATTTCAATTTAATACATTTATATAACATGGAAGGTGGGAAGTAGTCATCTAAAATGTAATTTTAGTGTAATAAGTGTCATTTTATACCACCTTATCCTTAGCTTTTTCCTAGACCTATCTTAGGGCCTATCTTGATCATTTTCCAAAATTTGTGTGAGTTTAACCCATCCCTAGATATCCCAAAATAAGCATTTAGCCTTAAATTAGGTACTCAAGTCCCTTTATAAACCATTCTTATTACCTATAAATTAGTGTGGCACTTTGGAATATAACACATTGTGTTATTAGTAGAGATCCAATGCTAATATCCCCTTGATCTTTTCACCCCCAACAGATATCTTTCCATTACTCAAAGTACCTTAGGGTCAACCTAGACCCCTTTCATGTATTGCCAAGCACCAAGATGTTATAATAGACCAATTTCATTTACTTATGGCCTAGATGTAAATTATATGCAAATACTCACAAACAAACTCTAAAAAAAACCAAGGTCATCGATCCCCATTCTACCCTACTTTTACATACACCCATCTACAATAACCGAAAGCTCAGATCATTCAGATTTAAAGTCTTAAGTCACACTCAAATAAATCAAATAGAAAATCATACTAGCATTCACTTTCACTTTCACCATCACTTACATTGGGAGAACTACATCATTCTTGATCCCCTTTATAGGTATTGGTATGTAGGCAACACTCAACACATGGGGTGTTGAGGTAATGTCCAACCTACCTTGCTAACATCACTCTTTTTACTTTTAGTCCTCAAATACCCTAAAAAATATGGAGGCTTTGTGTTTCACAATGAAATAAATCAAAATAGAGAATAGACAATTATCTAGCATTCAATAATATAGGCACAATCCTTTTAGAACTAGGTGAAAGTCCACCTAGAAACTCATCATCTCTAATGCACAAAGACATTAACACAACACATAAGACACTAGTGTAGTGAACTATGGACTAGAAAATAATGATACTATCTAGGAGGTTTTATGACATTTTTTCCCTATTGAAAACACCTTACAATGTTCCTATGATGGGTTTTAGCCTACCACTAATTGGTCTTAGTTAGTTTTTGAGCTAAATACACCTTTCTAGTTCATTACTATTTATTAAATAAATAAATCAATCAATTATTTTACAAATCATTGGATATTCATATTTCTATATTTATTTCCTAATTTATTATTCCAACACTTAATAACATAGGGTTTTATATTCCATAACTCCCTAAAAACTTAAATCACTTTTCTTATTTTTATTTTACTTTATTAATTTGTTCTTTCTTATTTGTTGTTTTATAGTTTATTACTTTTAGTTTCTTATTAAGTATTTTGTATGTTTATTGTAACTCATAATTATTTAAATTTATAATAGTTATTAGTATTTTTAACGATTAATATCTTATCTAAGTTTTAAAATATTGTTTCTAAATTTTAATTTTTGAACCTTTAATTGAATTTAAATTATTAATTTTAACATGTTTATTAGTTAGATTGAGCATACTCTCATTTTATTACTATTTAGGTGTTGTATATTCATTTTGTGTTGTAGATAAGATTATTGTTAGTCTTAGTTAGAAATTATTTATTTGGTTTTCATCTTCACTTATATCTTTTCTTTGGTTTCTTATGTTACTTTTGTTTTATTATCTCTGAGTTATGACTTGACTTTAAGAAATTAGATTGTGAGATATCCTTTGGTGATTTGAAATATATAAATAATTAAATATTTTTCCTTTAATAAATTTCCTCTACCATAGGCTATACTCTATTATATAGGTGAGATTATATCTAAAATCTCATTCTAAATTTATATACACTTCATGTAAGTAAAGTTATTATCTAAATAATATGTTTGGTTTATCATTTTTATTGAGCATATCTATTCACAAAATTACTTAAAAAAACCCTAAAATCCTTAATGATTAATCATTTAATCCATAGGTCCATACTATTAAATTTAAAAAAAAAATCTTTCTTGATTATCACGATAAGTGAATTATTTGATTTGATGACTTGAAAATTTTCACCATCAAAAATTGCCTATATTATTTATAATTGCATTGAAATTAGGGCCATAAAAAGGAGTTGTGTTCCCTAAATTACCTTCAAAGATAATTCAATAGTGTGTTTTTTGTTATAAATAATTTTGTTAAAAATAATAATTTAGTGGATTGATAAAATATAGGAACAAAAAAATACATGGATATTAATTTATGTATACCAATAATGTTAAGACTTTTAACTTACTTTAATATTAATTTTTTTAGAGTAATATCCATAAACATAATGTTAGTGATAGTTATAGATAGGAGAGTAATGGTAGTGATAGTGATAGTTAAGAGAGTGATGGAGAAGGAGATGGAAACATTCAACAATTAAGAGAGCGATAGTGAAGGGAAAGGTGAAGGAATTAGTTTGGGGTTAGGGTTGTGTGGTCTAATCAGTAGGAGTGGTGATGATAGATTAAAATCAAATAAGGCTAAACTGAAAGACCCTAACATCTCTTCTAAAGTGTAGTATTTTTGGATTGAGCATCTGAATGTGGTTAGGGTTTTTTTATGTTTGTCTCTCTAAGGAAGAGGGCAGTTAAAGTAGTAAAATGGGTGGTTAAGGTTTCCACTAGGTCTTTTATGTTCACCAAATTCAAGAATTTTTCAAAACCTTTATATATTTGTGGGGAGTTATATAAATATTATATTCGTAGGGCTCAACTTGGGTCTAATCCCTTTCTAATTCCTATAGGTCAAATTCCTTTTACAAATCCTACTGAAGATGAAGTCTAGGTGATGGTTATTCTAATGGAGAAAGCAAAAGTAGAATCTAAAAATAAATTGGATCTAGAAACATCCTATTTTGGGGTTGATCATTTTATATTTTTTGAGATTCCTCCTATTTTTGATATTTTAGACGAAGATATTTTAGTTATTAGTCTAGATGGAGGGCGAAAGTCTTTAATTGGTATATGTGTGGGGAATTAGCCTTCATGGGAAGAGATTCAAAATTGGTTAAAATCAACCTAGACTTTGTTATATGCTCCCTCTTTATCAGTTTTGTCAAACAATTTTTTCATGCTCTTGTTTCAATCATCTGAAGATAGGGATCATGTTTGGTCTAATGGGCCTTAGTTTATTGGTAAGTAGACAATGTTTTTATAACTTTGGTCCCCCATTTTTTATCCAATTTCTTTGGTTATTTGACAAGCTCTAGTTTTGGTAATATTTTATAATGTTCCCTTAGCCTTACATGATCCTAGACTTCTTCAGTAGTTAGTTAGTAAGTTGGGTGATTTTGTTAAAATTACTAAATTCATGGAGGTTAATTAGAGTTTGGTCAAGGTGTGTATTTTGATTTATTTCTACAAATTATTACATAATTTCATTAATATTTCATCCTCCCATGGAGTGTGGGCTCAATTTATTAACCTATAGGGAATTCCCTTCATATGCTTATAATGTAATCAAGTTAATCACAAAATTGCTTCATGTCCCAAGAAGGGTTTTGAAGGATCACATGCAATGATTCTAAATAAGTGGGTTAGAAATTTTGGATTACATAATCATGAGTTGGTTCACAATATGATTTTTCCTTTGAAATATACTTCTATAAAGGTTTTACTATCTTTGGTTTCCCCTCAAGAATTTCAAGGTAGCCCTTAGAAGGGTGTGGAATTGGTAGAAACTTAAGGTTTGGATGGTTTTTTGGTAGGGTAGCCTTCTTATTAAATTCTACAAGGGGAAGTAGCCAACAATAATCTCATGATAGTGTATTTAAATCAAGTTTCTCCAAAATTTAATGGGTTTCCATAGAGGGATGTATTATAAGAGGTTAGTGTTGGTTTTGAGGAGGAAGAAGAGGAGTTGGATTGGAGAGAGATTATATCTTTAGCTCGGTGTCTTTGTGGGTTGAAGACTCCAAAATACAATAAGAAATGGAAAATAAGTAGGAAAATAGAAGTAAAAATGTTGAAAATCAATGCTATGGTTTCCATTAATAGTGGTACTTAGTGTATAATGGAGTCTTTGATATCTATCAAGGGAAGGTGTATGCTTGTAGCTAGAGGTTTATTACTCTTTATGATAGGTTTTATTATGTATTAAATATATTTTGAATTGGTTTTTACATTTTTGGATTGAAGATTGCTTAGCTTTTATTTACAGGTATGGTCTTTAGTAATCTAACATTAGATCTTTCCTAATTTATTTGGGGTTACCACATAGTAGCATGCTCAAATCTAGTATTTTGTATTTTATTTATTGGAATGGGGCATCCTAATGTACTCAAGAACTAGTCACAACTCTAGGTAAAATCTGAAATCTATCAAAAAAATTGAACTTAAAGAATAATAAAATTTTATATTTCTTATATGTTTTTTTTTTTTTTTTTTTTTTTTAATTCCATTAAATTTTGAGATTACTTTTTTAGTTATTATAAATATCTCTTGAGTGAGTAAATTAGATACTTGTCCTATGTTATAGTTCCTTGATGTTTAGAAATTAGATTTTTTAAAGTTATCGTGTAAATTAATGGCATAATTAAATTTGATACTTAACACATAATATATTATTTTTGAATAAAGGGCTGAGTAGACTAAAATAATTAAATAATATACAATAAATTTAGCCACTGACTTGTTATAGAATTGACTAGTTTTGACTTCTCTAAAAATAGTAATAAATAGTGAAAACAATGACTTAGCTAGAAAACACCTAACATAGATGATATGAGTGTTAGAATCTGATATTAAAGCTCATTTGAGTGTCTTAAACTAGATCCCTATGTTAAAACCCCTCTTAGAGTGTAGTACCATAATTAGATAGTAGCATCATTATTGGTAAATTGGCATTACTGTCCTAATATTAGTAGTAGTGTCTTTTGTGTAGGACTATCACAAACTTATGGGTGCACCTATGTCTACATCTATGGGATTTATTCTTATGTACATGAATTTTGAATCCCTATATTTTTCCTAAAATGAATAATTTATTCAGTAAACCATAACCATCCATACAAATAAAGCACAAGATAAAAAGTGTGTTTTTTACTAGGGTAGGGTGGACATCCTCAACACCCTACTATGAAGAGAGTTACCTACATACTAATACTTTGAGGAGGGATCAATCTCGATTTAGTTATCCCCACCTAAATATTAGTGTAATTGAAATTTATTATAGTGTGATAATGGCCCTAAATTCCTTTAATGTGATTGAGAATATAAATCTATAGAGTGTGAGTTTAGGGCTACTATAGATGGTAGTATGTAGAAGTAGGGTAGAATAGGGATTTATAACCTTAACTGTGATTAACTTGTTTCAAGTTTGAATGTGTATTTTTTAATCTAAGTTTCATATATTAGATAGAGGGATAATATTCATGTATTTATACTATTGTGTTTCTTGTATAGATGATAAAATATGCCTAGGGAAACCTTAGGAGCTTATAGTTTTGAAATGATATTTGTTTGGAAAAATCTAGGTTATGGAAAATTAGTGCCATTTTGGGGACAATAGCACCACATGGTGCTAGTGTCCTTATTATGGTGATAGTTTCCAAATGGTAGAACATTCATCATGAAGGGTTAGGATTAGAAAATGAGAGTCTATGACTCCTTTGGAGATGACGAGGGATGGATGTGGCTGACATGAAGGATGGATATGTGTGATAATATATTCTAAGATAGGGATAAATAGTCTTAAGTAACACTCTTAGAAATAAAAAAAATAACACTTTTGTGTGATTATGTCCCCCCCCCCCGCTATTCTATAAATGCAACAAAGTGAAATGATTAGGATAAAGGAAAAAAGTCATACCTTGACTTACCTAGGAAGTAAATCCCATGAAGCTAAGTTTGAGTATGTGAAGCATGCTCCAATGCATGTCCTATAAATAAAACATGCATAAATTAATCCTCAATTAATAGATATAAAAAAAATGACTAAACTTATTATATAAGCAAAACTAATAGAAATTGAGGAGGAAAAGAATAAATATACCTTATTGGGTATGCAAGCCAATTTATGAACCTAGTGATAACCTATGTGTGTGCATTTATATAGTGATCAATAAGTGACTGGATTATACTGAGTTGATAGTATTCTCAATCCTCATGTGTGGGTGTCTCAATAACTCAATCTGGTTTTGACTCTATAATTTTCCCCCTATTTTGTGGATCATAACCTATGTATAGTTTGCTTTACACTGATAGTGTTCTAACCCTCTCATGTGGGTGGATGAAGAACTCAATTAGGATATGAATCCATAATTTCACACCCATGTGTAGTAGAATCATCTGAAACTAAATTATGAAAAGTACTATAAATGTATAATTTAGTATATCTAATTATGTATGTTAGCTCTCTAGCCACATGAGTATATTAGGTGGCTCTAGGCCACTCAGGAATGACAACCACTATAGATGGAGTAAGGAATGAAACTAGTGTGTAGCCTACACTATGATGTTAGGTATATACATCATAGAGAATTACATGAAATTTTTCATTTTATATGATCAATCAGTGTGTAATTAAGCATATGTAAATAATGTTTCATGCACATGCCCTCAAATCTAATACCTGATATGGATTCTAGATTGAGTTATAATAAACTATATCTAGGTATTTGAACTGAATATGGGAATTGTTATGTCATGCACGATACCCCTAATATGAGAAAACTAATATGAATATGAGATAAGGTAGTATAAACCTAATTAAAATTAAGTATAATTGATAGAACTATAATTAAATCTATGCAAACCTATATTGTACCTAATATACTATTCTAGCCATTCTGGGTTATTCTAAAACTAAGGCTATTGGATAGTATTTCCATATGGTGCTAGTGTCCCCATTTGGTTTCTAATGTCTTTTTGGTCTAAATTATGTGCCACTATACTAATTTTTTAGTCACTCTTTTCCCATTATGTTTACATGTGTTTGATTTTATATAATTGAGCCTATGTGGTGAAAAATGTATTGTGGGTGGAATATAATATCCTAATATTTATGAAAAACCCCTAAAAATTCCCCCTCTTTGGAGGGGATTTTTTGAACCAATTAAATAACTATCCACAAAATAAAAATTCTATACAAAATGTGTGTTAGTCTAAGTATATATGATAATTGCATGATAATCCAATATGTGCATACATAACATCAGAATGTAAGATTATATGATCATAAGTATGTAATATAAGATGCATTTCATGTCTAACATTCCAAAACATTATCAATATATATTTAATCAATTTATGTAAAAAAAAATTTGAGTAAAATTGGGTCGATACCTAGGGGTATAGGGCATGATATCCATCACAACACTAAGTAGTAAGCATAGATGCATGAGGTCCCACATGGAATAAAAATTGGTGTGTGTAACAAGAAAATACAAGTCTCATGGCCATGATTCATACAATAAATCATACATAAAAAATGCATTAGGCATACAAATTATCATAAGGGGCCATAATACTAGTAAAATGGGTGCATATCACTAAATATGAGAAAATAGGGCATACAAGGACAAGTTCAAATGTCCACATACACAAGAAACAAACAAATTATATTAGAGCCACCTATAAGGAAATGCTAAAATGTCTTCATACACAATAAAGAAAGGCACACATAAGGACATGTGAAAATTTTCAAAGCATACATACTTTGAATAGAAGAGGTCTAGAGCCAAAGAACAATGGCATATTCAAATGCCTCAAATATAAGAAGAATAAAAATAAAATCAAGTCTAAACTAGATAATATAGAAATGAAATTTTTTATGAATATGGAATACAAATCCATCTAAGATCTATGATATACATATTCTGATTCTAAAGTATTAATATTCAATAAAAAATATGAGTATGAGTAGAAATTGTCAATATCAAGATATAAAATTGTTAAATCTAGGATTTAGAGTATAGAAGGATAAAACTTGGTAATTGAAACTATGTATAGGATTCCCCCAAGTTGATGAATGTGTCAATTGAAGAACCATGTATCAATGCATATGTCCCTAGTAATACTATGAGAACCATGTATCAGTGCAGGGGTCTCTCTAAGATTAGCAAAGGGTGAGTGAGGAAGGCCCTATAAAACATGTGACATATAATTGGTGCAGGGGTCTCTCTAACAATTTTGTCTATGGGAGATTATGTGTAAATTTTGATACCATAAGAGTAGACCTCACCTACATTGGTGGCTCTAGTAAAATGTATGGTGTATTAATAGGAACCATGTTCTGAGCTATAACTAATAACTATGCTATATTTGGTAACTATGTTGTACTTGTAACTTGTAATTGTGCTAGTAACTATGATTCAACTGCCAATGGAATAGGTAGAGGATATTCATATGGAAGACCCTTAACTTTGACCACTTGATTTACATGTATATATTTTAAGAATATGTTTACTATGGATGGGATGGCTTGTATCTATTATATCTATGGCCTACCCAATAACATGTCAAATACACGTTTACTCGGTACTATTAAGAATTGAGTGGTTAAATGTATTGGTCCAACATGTAATAAAAGCATAACCTCCCTAATTAATATCTAAACACAAATAATAAAACTAATGATAAATATGTCTATAGAGAATATATCTTTCTCTGAATACCACAAATGTTTTATAAGTTTCATAGTGTACATGTTAATTTTTTATCCATTATCAACCATAATAGTCTAGACAGGATGATTATTTATGCAAGCTCGTATAAAGAGTGTGTGTAAATTTGTATCATCATCAATTATCTCCTATTTTAAGAAGGTGATGATTGTTCTAGTTATAATTTTAGTGTGGTATATACTAATGATATTATGTAATGGGTATGCCTCCTCTGTGATAATGTGACATGAAACTAGTGGTAGATGTGCCTGATATGTGTAGTCAATAACTGAAGTGTTATATGCCTTATTTTTTTTGATTTAGAAATATATTTGAGAATATATTTAATTCCTTATTTTCTATTCATTTTAATTTTGGTGACTCTATGGGTGTTCCCACATCAATAATGTTAGCCTTAATCAAATATTATATCATATGTTTTAGGCTTATGCATATGTTTTTTGTATAGTCTGGTGCCATGTGATACTCACCTAATGCATTGGAATCATAGATATTTTCAATATTTCATGTTGTATCAACCTCTTTTATGGGAGGGAGAGATATGACATTGCATTCTAAGAGATGGTGTAAAACTCATGCTAGCAATTCTAGAAGGTTAGTGAATATTTGGTCTTGAGGAGCTGATAAAACCATGTGAGGAGATGGATCTAGAGTTGTGTTGACTATGGCCTTTTGATCACTAATTTTGAAAATGGCCCTTACCTTCTATGGAGGCTTATTTTAACTCTTATTAGCTGATTCTAATCCATTGGTATATTTTAGTTTGCCCATTGATAAAAGATTGACCTCTCTTTCTTTTATTCTGTGGCACAAATATATGAATGTTGGAAACTTCTTAAACAAGATAGCTTCATGTAATAATAGAAAAATACTTTATTTAAATATGTCTTGAATCTCTTTATCTACCATGGGGATAGTTAATTTAGCTAATATAATCTTGCATCATAAGACATAGTCTATAATAGGTTCATTTGAATTTTATTTCAACTATACAATTTGACCATATGAGATCTTGTCAATGATATTTATAGATAAGTATGTTAAAAACATATCTAATAATGGATTTAATTATATAATATATTTCTTTGGTAAGTCATAAAACTGGTATAAGGCCTAATCCTTTAAACTACATGGAAACAACTTTATGATAAGCCAATCATTGGACATGTAGTCCAAACATACTTCATGAAAAGCTTAGAGATGGTACTTTGGGCCACCCTTACCATAATATAATGTTATTTTAGGTACCATGAAACAATATTATAAGGGACTTACTACTATGTGGTGTGCTAAACGTGTTTGTAAGAGAACATTAGAATCTAAGGCATGTGATGGCCTAGTGGTTCCCTTATCAATATGTAGAACATTAGCCTATAGAGTATGAATCTTTTGAAAAATGGATTGTACATATAGAGTGGATAAACTCACCACAATAGGTGTATCTATCACTAAAGGGTGTTGAATTACAATTATTGGTTGTACTAGCTAAGTTGGCTCCACTATAGGTGTAATAATGTTGTTAGCTCAAGCAGTTGAAGATTGACTAATGTTTAATTTATTATTAATTTCCATTATTGATTTTAATTTTTTTTAATGATAAAATGGTTATTATTGAAGTATATCTCTAAATATCTCTAGGATCTCATCCTTATTTATAATTAGGCTATCATTGGTAAGTGAAGGGAGAGTGTCATGGTTTCTAATTTGTGTATCATATTGTTCTTGATTTTTAAATCCACATAATAAAGGTATGAATTATCAACAACATGAGTTATAATATGTCCCTTATCCATGGTGTAATCTTAAACAATATGAAGTTAAATATGCTCTATAAGATTAACATCTAGACTAACACTTATCCTTAATGAAAGAGAGATAGCTTTTTTAGATGGAATATAGTAAACAAATTCAAATATAGATGATAATATATAATATATTAAATGTGAAAAAAAATTATTATATAATGAAAATAATAAAAAGAAGGATACAAACCCTAGGATCATCTAGGGTTAAGGTTTGAACAATATTCAAAATAATTTGAGTTTATCAAATGTTTTAAGATTTTAGGACTTAACACATGTATATCGTATGCTTTATTAAAATTATAATTATACTAAATTAGGGATATAATATTCAATAAATATAACCACTAATTTTTTTATATAATTGACTAGCTTTCACTTTTCTAAAAATAGTAATAAATAGTGCAAATAAAGAATTATCTAGAAAAAACTTGATATGAATGATTTGAGTGTTGGAAAAAGAGATGGAAGTTGGTTTGAGTGTCATAAATTTGATCCCTATGTCATAAAATGTTTTGGGTAGTACCACAATAATTGGATAGTAGCACCATTATTATGAAAGTGATGTTAGTGTCATGATATTAGTGGTAGTATCTTTTATGCAGGACTATCTTAAACTTTTAGGTGCACCTATGTCTGGGTCTTTGGGATATGTTCATGCATGCATGAGTTATATAACCATTTATTATTCTTGTAATAAATTATTTTTTATGCAAACCCTAATACTCAATACAACTATGGCATAAGACAAAAGTGTTTTTTTATAAGGGTAAGGTGGACATCATCAACACCCCACTGTGAATAGAGTTTCATACATACCAATAATCTGAAGAGGTATCAATCCCAATGTACTTTTCCCCAACTAAGTAATAATGCAAGTGTAAGTGATGCTAGTATGATAGTAGCATTGAGTGATTTGAATGTGATTGAGATTGGAAATTTGTAGAATTTAAGGATAGGGATCTTGTAGATGGTAGTATGTAGAAGTAGGGTAGAATAGGGATAAAGAACCTTAATTGTGCTCAACTTGTTTTATGTTTGAATGTGTATTTTTCATTGGATTTTTATCTAGTGGATAGAGGGATAAAATTCATGTATTTATATTGTTTTGTTTCTTAAGAAAATGATAAAATATGTCTAGGCCAACCTTAAGAGGTATTATTTTTAAAAATATATATGTTTGGGAAAATCTAGGGTAAATGAAATTAACACCATTTTGGGGACACTAATGTTAGATGGTGATATGTCTTTATTATGGTGTTAGTGTCTAGCTAGCCTAACACTATACATGAAGGTCCAAGATCAAGAAATGAGGGTCTAGGACTACTTTGGATCTGACTGGGAATGCTTGTGGCCCACACAAAGGCTAGATAATTGTGATAATAGGCTCTAAGAAAGTTCTAGGAGTAATCTAGGGATGGGTAGTCTCAAGTATCACTCTTATCACTCAAATACCACTTTTAGATGATTAGATAATGACATATTTAAAATTTACACTTATCCTCTTTTATAATTATATGCAGTTTTGATATTTGATTTGTTTAAAATATTATGTATAGCTCTAGAGTGAGTAATTTAAATATATTCCTTATAAAATTGTTGCAAGGTTATTTTCCCTAATGTGAATACATTTCATTCCATAGAGTTAAGACATTAAATTTATTTTAGATATCATGTACAATATTATGAATTGAATAAGTTATATACCATGGAGTTTTGATGTTAAATTTATTCTAGATATCATGTACAACAATTTGAAGTGAGTAAATTAGAAACCTTTTTTTAATTAAGTATGCAAGATTATTTGTCTTAGAGTTGGTAAATTGGATAATTTCTTTAGTAAAATTTTCAAGGTTATTTTTACTATTTTTTTAATTCCTTATAGTTATGAAAATGAATGTTTTTTAAGGAATCATGTTAAACTTTGAAGTGAGAATAGGGAGTAATCACAATGAATAATGTTTTTGAGAAATCATGTATAATAAAATATACAAGGTTATTTTTCCTAGAGTGAGAAACATATATACTTTCTTTAGTAAAAGTTATAAAGGTTTTTATCTTGTTTTTAAAATCCTTACAGTTATGATATTGATATTGAACGTTTTTTAGAAATCATGCAAAAATTTGGAGTGAGAATATGGGGGAAGATGAATGATAATTTTTTTTGGAAATAATGCACAACTTTTGTATGATAAAATTAGATAATCAAATTTGGAATGAGAATATGGGGGAAGATGAATGGTAATTGTTTTTTGTAAATAATTCACAACTTTGGTATGATAAAATTGGATAATCAGATTTGGAGTGAGAATATGGGGGAAGATGAATGATACCTTTTTTTGGAAATAATGCACAACTTTGGCGTGATAAAATTAGATAATTTCTTCTATAAAAGTTTCATATAAAATATTGTAATATGAAGTTAAATTGACAAAGTTGAAAAAAAAAATTGAGTCATATAATATGTAATAAAATACCCTTATGAGTCATAGGAGATATAATAAACAACTTTATGATTCATAATACCTATAATAAATACTCTTATGAGTCATAGTAGTAATAAGTCTCTTACATGTCATAGGAGATGTAATACATAGGAGTATATGAGATTTAATTGACAACAATTAAATAATATTATTTACAAGTTATAATATATGTATTACTCATGCTTATGTGGATGACTTATAATTTTTTGCAAAAATAAATATTTATAAATAAAATGGAATATTATTTATGTGGATATCTTCTAGGTGGTAAAAATTAATTGGTATAAATAGAATGGAATATTAGTTATGTGGATGTATTCTAAGTTGTAAAAAAAATCATTCTAAGGAGAAAAAAATATTATTTATGTGGATATATTAAAATTTATTATAATATAATTTTTTAATAAATAAAAACAAAACATATATTTCTATATATGAGCTATGGTTCTGCTATTTTAAATCATATTGGTGTTATGGATGGGATCAAATGTAGTGGTGGGAACTACACTTGGTATCATCCTAGTGGGTGTTAGTTTCTTAAAAACATTTAGCCTAATGAGTGTTAAGTTCTTAAAATATTTTAATATAGTTATTATCTAAAATATTTATAGAGGCCCTATCCCCTAATATAGAATATATTATTAAATAAGTTCTAAAAATATTTTCAAAACTATTTGACTAAGCTCTTATTAACAAAAGCATAGTGGGTGCCAAGTTCCTAATAATATTCATCCAACCAAGCCCTAAATTCCTAAAAGATATGCCAAGTTATAAAAAAATTAAAATTAGTAGACTTTAATTTCTTAAAAAATCAACTTAAGGGATGTTAAGTCCTCACAATCTTTTTAAAAAGTACCAATCTCTTAAAATATTTTAGCCTAGAAGATTACAATTTCAAAAATATATTCATCCTATTGAGTTATAAGTTTCTAAAAAAAATTTAAAAAATAAGCAAGTTCCAAAAAAACTCAACCTAGTAAACACTAGGTTCCCGAAATAATTCAATCAAGCTCCCAATAGTGTTTAGCCTAGTAGATGTTAGGTTCCCAAAAGATACAATTTGTAAAGTGTTAGGTTTCCAAAAATGTTTATCCTTTTGGGTGTAACATTCCCAAAACAATCACCTTGAAGGGAAGTAGGTTTCAAAAATCATTCTTAAAAACATTCAACCTTGTAATCATTAGTTTCCTAAAATATTCCAAAAATCATTCAACCTAGCTCCAAAAAAAAAAATGATTCTAACATGAATTAGGTTCTCGAACAACATTCCAAAAATGTTAAATCTTTTCATGAAATAATTTCCAAAAAACTTTGATTTTAAAAATTTCATTCTATAAGATTTTAAACTTGTATATATGAGTTATGAAATCTATTTTGGCATAATTTCCCAAAAACATTTATTGTAGTAGGAGATAAATCTAAAAAAAGTTAGGATAATGTAGTCCAATTTCATCAATATTGGAAATATTTATGAAATTTCATTTCAACCAATATTGGAATTAAATTTATATGATATTGGAATCCAATTTTCATGATATTGGATTCTATTTTCATCAATATTGGAATTCAATTTCCTAAATATTGGAATCCTTATTTGTTGATATTGTAATATGTTTTTGTAATTATTAGAATAAATTTTAATTGATATTGGATTCAAATTTCAAATATTTTGGGTTAATTCATTTCAATATAAGCCATATTAAACTCTTAATATGGACATTAATATGTCCAAATTTAATGAAATTGTGGTTATGAGGCTAAAGGGGATCAAATTCATGTTTGTTTACATTGGCTAAAAGTGGATGAAAGAGCCTATAATGTTTTTGAATGGTTAAATCCCAAGTAATTTAGTGATAAAATTAAATAAAGAGAAATTTCTCATGATCACCTTACCTAGTTTCTTACTATTTCCAATGCATTCCTATATCATTATGAATTAATGTTTAAATATTAGATTGACTAGATCAAGAATGGGCTCAAAATCTTCATGATTGTTTACATTTTATTCCTTGAAATATTATACCCTATCATTATTATTTTTGATACTCTAATTTATCTATACATTAAATTTTTTCCATGGTTCAAATGGCCAACAATATATCCCTTAGCCTTGATGGTTTTCCATTTAAATTATATAAAGGCAGGAATTTTTTAGGCACTAATATGCTTTAGTTTTATAACTTGATGTTATTCAAATTAAATCTTTAAGAAATATTATTAATCGAAAAGTTTATTAAAATTATTCTAAGGGTTTTTATTTAAACTTAATTATAATTTAGATACTTGTCACCTTATTGAGTGCCTTATTTAATATTATTTACAAATTTCTTGATCTCCATCTACATTCTCATCTTCTCATCTTCATAAAAATTTTAGACTAGAACAAACATATTTAATAAAAACCCTATATATCCTTGATAATATCATTTTAGTTTCAAAATGTATGGGGGGGTCTTGTGTCTTGATATAATGATTTTAATAACCCAAGTTGGATTTTTCAAAGACTTATGATCATTTTGAATGATCATTCATTATATCCATGCTCAAAAAACTATTTTTTCTTTTCTTTCAAAAATCTTTTTTTGGGGCATTAGCATGTCTTACTATTAATGGACATAAGACTAAAAAGTTGACTTTTAAATTTATTAGAATTTTTATATTTGATCCTTCACTATATGTTATTTATGTTGATTTTTTTTTTTATATATTATCCTACCAATATAAAATAGGTCATACTATGGGTATTAATCTCTATAATATAAATATAACCAATTTATCAATGGATAATTCAATGATGACACCTTTCTATTATTTTCAAAAAATTATGTTAAATTTTGTAGATATCAAAATTTTTTATAATAATTTATTATACAATTATTTCTATGTGACTTAATATATATATATATTCTTAATTATGAATATGGAACTTATTGGCACATTCATATATATCTTATGTCTTCTTATCTACTTTATTTGAATACACATACTTTTGTTTGAGATTTATTTATCTTTATTGTATTTGTTATAGGAATCCATTTTCATGTTATATTTATCCTAATTATTTTATGGATTAAATATAGTATCATTAATTTTAGATAGTTTTAGTTATCATAATAATATACTATTACCATTCATGTCCTAGTGTATCTTTCTGGTTAGTTTTTGGACATGCCACCATTTGGGGCACTTCCTATTATCTTTATAGGTCATATTAGGTCATATTTTATGTGAAAATAGTTGTTAATTATAAAATTTAGAACTTCATATATAAAAATCCATTAGGATCATTTTAAGGATGATCATTCATTAACTAAAAATTCTATACAAAGATAAAATAGACATATAGCTTACTATTATTCAAAATCAGTCATTTTTAAAGGGTAAAATCTAGTATTACGAATGTAAAAAATATGGTTTAGGTGAATTTTTATTTATACTTTAATTCATATTATTTTTTACACACATATGATAGTGGGAAAATGACATGTGTTCTAAGCCCTCTTCAGAGTATTAGAAATGTAGGTAATTATCAGCTATTCAATGTGACTTTTAACACCTTATTCAAGTCATATTTGTATCAAGAGTGTTATCAAAGGTTTTGAATCAAGGAGAGGAAAAAAATAATTATTAATATATGATTTAAGGTTAATTAATTCAAAGAGATAACCTAAAGACACATTCACATATAATTGGATGGTCATAGACCATCACACTCATTCTTGATAATTTAAACAAGCAGTGAATAGTGTTAGTTGTTATAAGTGTCCAAGATTCACTAATAATGTCCTAAAGGGTTTTAACCATCCATTTCATAATAAAATCTAATTTGAATCTATTATATATAATATATAAATATTTTTAAAGAGATAATGATAAAAAGGGACTAATAATTGAGTGAATCACATTCTCATCCTTATTTCATTGATTACTTTTATATGTAGTAAGAGCAATAATTTTTTTTTTTTTGTATTTTGACTTATGTGATGAATGTGTACACGTTAAATCTATATTTTATATGGTAAACTAGTCTAGTAAACTTGAAAAATATCACTTATGTCTCAACTCTTTAGTTCATGACTTCCTCACATCTATAAGGCTCACATTCACCATATCAATATGCCTAAATGCTGATTTTATAGTTTAAAATATATATTTAGATTACCTAGATTAGATATATCCCATAATATGTTTTAAAACTATTAAAAAAATTATATTATCAGCTATAAATGTTTAGTAATTCTTTGTTTTCTTGGACAATACCATCCAGACTAGGACACTAACATCAATGATAGTGTCCCAAATCTAACATTAGTGTTTGTACCTTAAAAACAATCATATTTGAAAATATTTTGATATGTAATATTATCCTATTTGTCTTTATTATCCCACCTAAGATATATTTTAAAAATGTGTGGTATACATATAAAATAAATCCCACTCATATATATATATATATATATATATATATATAATACCAAGAAAACACCTATAAAAATCACTTAATCATTCAAACAATTGATTTATGCTACCCTTTTCATTCTTTTTCCATAATATTCATATGATCAGTCTTGTTACACATATGAAACATTAAACTATCATCCCTTGAGAAATATTTTTCAAGTTTTAATCTATATCACTACATGCACTCACATATAACATATTGCACCATTTTTCACACATAATCCCACATAAGAAGATGACTACATTATTCTAAGTCCCTATTTGGAGTATATGGTTATGTATTCATCACTAATTAATATTAGGATATCTGAGGCCATATTTAATTCACTTGGGCCAACTAACCCTTATTTTTTAATATAGCATGCCTTAATTAGAAGACCTAGGGTTTTGAGATACATACTGATATCTAGAGCCTATGCATGTGATCTATAAAAATAATATACAAGGTGATAACAAGAATTAAAAAGTTTAAGTAGAATTTATAGATAATTTCATGTACCTTATTGTGTATAGAATCATTAAAATTAGGATAAAATTATTGACACTAGTGTCCAAATTCAAATGGCAGTTTAATATTTAATTGACTAGGCTATTCTCCCAAACCTTATTTATAAAAATTTATAAGTATTTGATGAATGTGGCATCTATGTATTTTATGCCAATCCTAACTTTCCCTAGTGTTTTCAACCTTCTAGAATTTCAAATTTATTTTTTCTTATTTTTCATTGTGATCTTGTTCTCAATCATAGTATTTCTAGGTGATAAAAGGAAAAACTCCTCCATGGATTTTTTTAAAAATCAAGCATAACCTATGAAAAATAAGAGTTATACAATTGATAATATATATATGTTGAGAAAAATAATCCTCAAATGTTCATAAATTCTCATTACTGCAATATATAATTGGAATCCATACCAAGTAGACATTAAAAGACATGTTTTACACCTTATATTTCTCCACCTATACTTCAAGGTTATAATAGTCACCATCTTGATTTTTTATTTACCCAAAAATTATATTGGCTATCATGTTCTATGTTATTATTTACAAATGACATAGATATTCACATCATAGAGATGGTAAACTTTATTTTACATCTCAACACATTTGAACACATGCACCAAATTGTTCTCTATTTAATCAGATAGATTTATTTAAAATTCACAAAGATATCATGTATTGCTTGATAATTAAATGATGTACATATTAATTCATATAAATACCTAAATTTACCCAAGGTTCCTAAATTTTCAAATGACACAAATTTACAACCCAATACTAGGAATGATCAATCTATTATTGATATGTTTCAAATAGATGGTACATTAAAAACCATGAGTATATACTTGTAAACTAAAAAATTCCTAAAATTAATATTATACCTATGATGGAAGTTATAGGAAATCTCCAAAGACAAGTTTTAGTTCTAAAATACCAAATTTTCTCATGAAATGTTCTTATTATCAAAAGCGTTATAAAAAAACTAGTCTCTCACATGAAATATCTTTATGTATCCCTATCCATATTAATTTATTGTGTATATATTATCTTTATTATATGTCTATGAGGATCATTCCAAACATTTAATTTAATATGTTCATTATTTTTTACATTAGGATAAATATGGAAGGTTTTTTTTTAAATATTTTCATAAAAGTCTCATGCATGATTCTAGTGAATAGTTCTATAGCTTTCCCAATGCTTCATTACCTAATTTTAGGAAACTAGAATATATATTATTATCATATTTTCATAAACATGATATGCCTAAATTAACATTAAAAATTTTACAAGGCTTAAATAAGCATCCTAATGAGTCCATTTGATATTATGTTTTATGATTTAAAAATGAATTACACTCTTTAACATAACAACCCTTAGCTTTGGAATTGAAATCAATATTTAGTAATTGTCTTATTTTTCCACATAAATGGAGAGAATTGTATTTTGAATATGTAAATTTTGATAACTTATATCTATATGTGCATATCTATGTATTTGAGTTATTCCACAACAATATAAAACTTAACAATTATTCTCTCTATAAAGCAAAAACAATCATCAATATAATCACTATGAAGGTAAATTTTTAAAATATGATCATGTAAGAAATATTCAAAATCAAAATATTCATATGGTACCTTATAACATAAAATTAAAGAACATGCAGATATTAGATGAAAAGATCACACATTAAATATAAATTCAACCTCATCAAGGTACACCAATGATAATTTTATAGTGTTATTAGAAAATAAGCTCATGAAACAACCCCAAAAAAACAAATTTGGAATTGTATATTAGAGTACATTTTTGGATGCATGTTGGACCCAATATATCACTTACTCATGTAAGTGATAATCATTTAACACACTTACATACATGTAACTAAAACTAAAGGAGGTGAAATGAAGTAGTTATCTAGAGTTAAATGCATATAGAGGGTATTATGGGGAAGCATGTTACATTTATATATGTTATATGATTTGGGGCATATTGATTTATGCATACACAAATATGACCCAAGCACCATATGTGGTACTAATGCTTTAATGTAGGAGCATTTATAGGTCCTTGAACCTAGGTGAATACCTCATTCTAATTAGTGGGTTTTAGTTTTTATCAAGGATGGTTATGTTCAATATTAATTTAATTGGGAAAGATAAGTCTGTGGTTATCATCCAAGTTAAAAATAGTTTTACATTAGGAGTATAGGTTGCCTCATAATCAAGCATGATTTCAAATAAGTAACTTACAAAAACAACTAGAAATCAATTCACACATGTAGATTTATTTTAAGTAAAAAACAAAAATGTTATTTCATAAAAGAGAGCATAACAATAACAAATTTAAAACTCAAGGTCTCATAGTACTATCAACTGAGGTCATAATCATCTTACATTCTTAAAGTTAACTTCACCATTTCCTTAATATTTCACGAAACACTCAATTAATAATAATGAATTCCATTTTTATAATAATAATCAATGATAAAATTAATATCAATATCATTGTTCATTAGATAAAATTTATGGTAGTATATAATTCAATCCATGTAATGACTTTATATTGGCATAGCCAATGCGATACAATAAGACAAAGAGATTTCAAACATAATACAACCAAAGCACCAATTAAATTATTCATTAACCATATAATCATTCATAATAAAAGTAAATATATATTATTCCAATGGTTTTAATCATTCTCTAACTTAGAATTTATTTAACCCAATAAACCTCTATCATCAAAACTATTCATAAAAAAAAATTTATTAAAGTAATCAATTATTTTTATATAATAATTTTCATTACCATATAAAGAAATGTATATTTTTATGAAAAATCATAATAAGCCATCATATTATAGATTTAAAAAAGTATAACTAATCTTGTGTTTAAATAAACTAGGTTATTTGTAAGTACATGAACTATAGGTGACTTTCATATAACATAATTCATACAACTCATACAATTGAAATTTCAATTGACTTTCAAGTTGAGTGGAACCTAAATAAAATGTTCCACTTAATGAAATTTTATAAAAAAATTTAGGCATGCCATGGGACAACAATGCAATTAAATTCAACTGTCAAAAATGGGTAGAAGCACATGTAGCCCAAAGAGATGAAAATCAACAAGTATGTATGCCTCTTCTATGTGTTCATATAATATTAAACAAAGTAGAAAACAATATATAGCTAACTCATTTTATTTAATTGAGTAATATATCATAGTTATAACATCAATCTTGAATTAGTTCATTCTAGACTTTTCAACTTAATCCCATTTCATATAGTCTCTGTAATAAACTAACTCACTCAAGAATTTTATTCATGTCTGTCAAACATATTAACTATGTGAAAAAAATAAATCAACTTATGAATCATTTACTATTAAATGAAAGAAATAAATTAATATTCTTCATATCTAATACATGTATTAGACATACCTTTATATGCAACCAAGTATGTCTAAAATGTATTTTAGAGGTGAGGATTTTATGTTTCAGCATGCATCAACAACTAGTGTAATTAAATAATCCATGCATAGATAAAATAAATAAGAAATATTCATGTTCCATAGATATTTATATGTAAAAAAATTCACAAATACCTATTTTAATATATCAACATAATCATTAATTTAGTTTACTTTGTTAATCAAAGTCTATATGTTTTTATAATAAGAAAACATATGTATATGTCCATGTGTCTATATGACAAAATAAAAAGATTAATTTTGCATTATAACTATCAAAATAATTATCAATGTTACTTATTAATTCTAATATGTATACTTTTAAGTAACATTATGTAATTTTCTAATAAATATTTACTTATGATAAACATCAAGTAAATCTGATCTGATATCAAGATCATATACTAAACTAAGAAACCAATACTACCTAATAGACTCATATTATTATGAGTTATCAATATACAAGAGTCTAGGTTAACTCAACATAATCATATAATTAAATTTAAAAGAGTAATTCTACCTTAATATTATTAACAAAATACTTATCAATAGGAAGAGAACAAATTAAACATTTTAGTACCTTAATATACATGAAATGAATTAACTTTAATAATATATATCAATTCATCTTCTTACCCCTTTAGTAATATTTTATCCTTCTATTCATTTTCTACATTCCATTAATAACACAGGTTAGTAATAACATAACTAACCAACAATAAATAAAGATAACATATTAACTATGTTTAAAATTAAATAACATTAATATAATCAACTAATTAGAGAATATGTAATTAACATAATTAATTCATTACCAACATATTTCACATGTTTGCAAGATCATCAAAGCATTGGGATGCAAGTGATAGAATTGGCCAAGACTCCCAACAAGCCCTATGACCCTAACCATTGATGGCCCTTACCACCTAAACCATCAATAAGATGGTGGTTGTGTTAACTAGGGATGTGAAGAGAGTTCTAAGAAATCTAATTTTGAACTAGTAGACATCTTGGCAAAAATTATCACATAAAAGAAGACAAAAATCACTATTCTGAGGTGATATGGGATTAACTAATTCATCCCCAGTATAAATTATAAAAATGGATAACTATTTCATGATGCTAAATGATATAAAATACATTAACAACTAATCCATTCTATAGCTTCTAAGATAACCAACTTGGATCCCTATCCAAGTATGTGACCAGCCTCAACCATCCTAACTACAAATTTATACCCCAGGTATACAACATACCAATTAAATATTTAATTATTTAGGTCTAGTCTTGAAATGGTGACCAAATAATAATGTAGTTGAAATAAAATTCACAACATATAAATTAATGGTTAAAACACACATTATAATCTAGATAAACCATTTACTAAACTCAAGCATACCACATCCATAATTATTTAAACCAATATATATATATATATATATATATATATATATATATATATATATATATATATATATATAACAATTCTAAAAAATAATAACACATACAATTTAAAACTCAAACACTTGTATTCAATAAATACAAATGAAATTATAGAAGATTTTATTAAACATCTTCAAATTTTATAGTAGAGCATAACCATTAATATTCATGCCAAACTTAACAGAGGTAAGTCACTAGGTCTTACCTAGGAATATCCTCAAAAAAACACACAAAATTTCCACAACATAGACACTTATGCATTCCATCATTATAATATGTAGAATGTCAATAGAAGACCCAAAAATATCTATGTATATGTAAAATGACAAGCTCAGTTTAAACAACCAATCAAAATATGTTTCAAAAACTATGGCCAAAAATATACAAAATACAGTCAAAGAATAACGTTAAATTTCTTGCTTCAAAGGATCCATGATAAACATGTATGAAAAAAAATCAATCAATGAGTAATTAAAACCCAATTTAATATCTTTCAAAAGAGTCAATAGATCACTAAGCTATTCGGCCTCTATAGAATACAAACAACAAAATGTCATTGACAACTTCCAAAGAAACCGTAAACATTTTTTGAAAAATCCTTCAACCTAAAGTAAAATATTTATTCAATAATCTAGATGATAAATCATTCTAAAAATGAAAGTCAAATAAAACCTAGTTATAATAGCACCAATCACTTTCTCAAAAAACCATAAAGGTAAAAATGAATACATGGTCATTTTAAAATGAAACAACATATATATACAAGCAGTTTATTTTAAAAAGGCCCAAACCCATTCAAAATATTTAATATCCTTTTTAAACAACAATTAAAATAATAAGTGATTTGGTCCAAATAGAATCTAAGAACTAAAACACAATCCAATCCATTAAGAAAACCCCAAACCATTTTCAATATTCTTGCATGTAGCCAAAATAGGAACATCACAAGCCAAATTAAAACCAAGAACCCAACAACAAAATTTATAACATCTTCCTTTCATATGAAAAAATACATAGTCTAATTAACCAAGCCAAGTCCACATATGAGTTCGTATATACATAAAAACATAGTCCATGCATGGACTAACCAAATGAACTAGCCAAACAAAATATCAACAAATGCAAAGAGTCTATGTAACCTAGAAGTGTGTGTGTGTGTGTGTGTGTGTGTGTGTGTGTGTGTGTGTGTGTGTATCATTCATACAACAAACAATAAATCCATCAACCTTCCATTTCAACACAAAATTCACAACCCAATAGGGTATAATAGAATATTACATCCACAAAGATTTTTCAATGCACATAGATAATAGTTAACATTTTGAAGCCAAGATTTAAATGAAATACAACTAATATAAAACTAGAACATGTGTGTGTGTGTGTGTGTGTGTGTGTGTGTGTGTGTGTGTGTGTGTGTGTGTGTGTGTGTGTGTGTGTGTGTGTGTGTGTGTGTGTGTGTGTGTGTGTGTTTGTGTTTGTGTGTGTTTGTGTGTGTGTGTGTGTGAGTGAGTGAGTGTGTGTGTGTGTGTGTGTGTGTGTGTGTGTGTGTGTGTGTGTGTGTGTGTGTGTGTGTGTGTGTGTGTGTGTGTGTGTGTGTGTGTGTGTGTGTGTGCGTGTGCGTGTGTGTGTAAAATATAAAATCAATTAATATTGAGTCATCTCAAGGTTTGGATACATATCTAAAGTCCTAAAACTTCCAATTGCATATCTAACATTTTTCTTTCCCAAGATTTTTCCACACAAATAGACAAATAATCAAACATGATAAAAATAGCTTACCCAAACAATGTAGAGAAGAAAATTTCAAAAAACCAACAAGATCGAATGTAAAAACCTTCTTTTTCCAAGTCATGGTATGTATATCTAAAAAATATGGCTATGTTAAAAACCAGATGAGACCTCCACTATTTTCTAAATTCTCCTTCCATCTTCCTATTCCTATCAATTCTTTCCATCGACCACCTAACTTTTCATGCCTTCTATCCAATTTCTCGTACCCATTCAATCCTTGCATTCAATGTTAGGAGAGATAAATCCTTACTAGCATTCCCCAATTCAATCCCTACCAAAATCTTCATTCAATGCAATGGTCATTAAATGACCCATCCATAATGGTAAATCCATTAAACAATAAACAACCAATGAAATCAAGTGAATGAACACTAATCAACATAATTAACATTAATGAGCCAATTAATACCAAAATTCATTAAAAGTCTATGCCCCCAACCAATTAACAATAATCAAAATAATTAATGTTAATAAGATTGATTAATATTAATCCTAATTATCCCATCGACTATATTCCATTGAACCAAATAATTAAATCATGATTTAATATTAATTTTAATGCCTTCATTCTATATACCAAGTAACATAATAAACCTTTCCACCACCTTCTAGATTAATATTTTATATAGTGTAGGTAATAGTCCAAAGGGATTTTATGGGTAGGTCCTTAAGAAAATCCATCCATATAGGTAAGTAAAATTCAATTAGGTATGTAGGGTCATAATAGAATTTGCATGGAGGAATATGTAAGTAGAGTTATTCATGGAGGCAAGAGAAATTGTTGCATGCCACAAAATAATAATAATGAAACATAACGACTCCAAGTCAATAAGAGACAAACAAACATAATGGTAAAAAATAGTAAACCATGAAATGCAACAAGTGTAAATGTTGAGATAGCCACATAATTAATGAGTAAATTGAGATGTCTAATGATAGGAAATATAACCAAAAATCAATAATACTTGTTAGACTTATATGATCACACATAATTCACTTTGATACCTAATGTACCATTTCCATCATCTACCTATCTCATAATATGGTACTTTCAACCAAAAAAGTACATTAACAATGCCATATTGAATAATTGATAAATAATTACCTAACTATAAAAAATATCAAGTGTAGTAATAATTTATAAAAATGATCAATTATAGAATTAAAATGCAATCAAAATACCACTACATCAAGTCTAACTATATAATCCAACTTAAGTAAATAAACAAAAGTTAGTTATACATCAGTAATAATAATGTATTAAATAGTAAAATAGATTATAAAAATATGGGGTCATAACATCCTCCCCCCTTCAAAGGGAGACATCTTAGTAATTATTCAAATATCCATGTATAATACTACCTAAAAAGATGTGCATCTTCTTAAGTAGTGCTTCTTTTATTCAGTGGGTCCCATTACACCAAAACCTATTGTATGTCTTTGTTTTCTAGCTTAACATTGTGATGGTCCAAAATTCTCACTAGTTCCAACTTCATAGTTTCCTCTTTTGTGACCTGTAAATGAGTCCAATGAATCTTTGATAGATATAGAGGAGTATATATTTGGTAAATAATAGTAATAAAATTTTCCACAATGTCAAAGGGCATGACAAAATGTAGATCTATCTTGGAAGATTTCCCAACTTTTATAGAACTTTTTTACAGTCTATCACATAGAAAAACTTTGTCACCCATGATAAATTCATGTGGAGTTATATTCTGATCATCATAACTCTTTTCCCAATCTGATGCAACTTTCAGATTATGCCTTATTGATTACATCTACTTGTCATATTACAATAGAAAATTAGGTCCAACAATAACTCTATTTTCTAAGCTATCCAAACCAAGAGGAGTTCTACACTTACACCCATATAGAGATTCAAACAGATCCATATTTATTAAAAATTGGTAAGAATTATTTTATGAATGTTTAATAAAATGGAGTTAATCTTCCCATTTAGTTTGTTGATCCCATGACATATAGGTACAACATGTCCTCCAATCACTTGGTTTAGCCTTTTAGTTTAGCCATCTATTTTTAGATGATATGAAGAACTAAAATTTAGCCATGTCCTAAAGGTTAAAATAAATAAAATCCAAAATATTGAATTAAATAACTTTTCAAAGTATAAATAATCACTTT